>MJUU01017815.1:97619-120317 GCA_002080025.1 Modiolus philippinarum
GTAAAATCTTTAAAACGATTAGAAATGGCTACTCTAATATATTGGAGACAATGTGCATCCCATCAAGATGATTTTAAACATGTGACATGACAAAACATAACACTAAACACAACATTGACTGGGAAAGACCTTGCAATTGTTCTCTGAACAATTGTCTTTTTAATTATTATTATTATTTTTTTCTTCCGCCATCTTTCAAACAGATTTGCCAGAGACAGTTCGTGACATGTCGTAATGGTCTTTTGCGACAAATATTGTACAGTAAAGGGCTATTCGGACATTACGCTACTAGTCGAAATCTTTTTCTGTTACGGAGTTATCTCCCCAAAAGCAAAAAACCTTGTTATCGCTTAAACTCGAAAACCGTAAAAGATAGTTGATGAAGTGTAATGGGGAAAATGTTCGTTAGGTCATGACGGAACTTCATTTCATTTAGTCCAAAACCGTGCGGTATACTTTTTGGGGGGTTATTGCCCTTTGAAGATTTTCAATTTCCGTCATCGCTCAAAACTTCTAAACGGTTAGTCGTAGAGATATGGGACGTTCACCATTATTCTTAGTGATATAAGTTACATCTAAAAATGTCAAGGTCAAAGGTCATCGGTGACTTTGACTTTTGACCTTACCCCATGTTATCGCTTAAACTCAAAAACCGAAATAGATGGCTGAAAACATATAATGGGAAAAATGTTCATTATCATGAGACGCAACTTTGTTAAATTTGGTCCGAAGAGATTTGATCACTCTTTATATGAGTTATTGCCCTTTGAAAGATTTTGAGTTTGCGTTAATGCTAAATATTCCCAAACGATAAGTCGTAGAAACCTGAAACCTTCATCATTGTTCATAAGTCATATATGGCCATCTAAAAATGTCAAGGTCATAGGTCACCGGTCAAGGTCACCAATGACCTTAAGCCTTGTTAACGCTTCAACTCGTAAACAGTAATAGACGGCTGAAAACATATAATGGGAAAAATGTTCATTATCATGAGACGCAACTTTGTTACATTTGGTCCGAAGAGATTCGACGACTCTTTATATGAGTTATTGCCCTTTGAAAGATTTTGAGTTTCCGTTAAAGCTAAATACTCCCAAACGATAAGTCATAGAAAGCTTAAACCTTCACCATTGTTCATAAGTCATATATGGCCATCTAAAAATGTCAAGGTCAAAGGTCACCGGTCAAGGTCACCGATGACCTTAAGCCTTGTTATCGCTTCAACTCATAAACTGTAATAGATGGCTGAAAACATATAAAGGGAAAAATGTTCATAATCAAAAGTCGCAACTTTGTTACATTTGGTCCGAAGAAATTTGACGACCCTTTTTTGAGTTGTTGCCCTTAGAAAGATTTTGAGTTTCCGTTAATGCTAAATACTCCCAAATGATAAGTCATAGAAACCTGAAACCTTCACCATTGTTCATAAGTCATATATGGCCATCTAAAAATGTCAAGGTCAAAGGTCAGCGGTCAAGGTCACCGATGACCTTTTGCCTTATTATCGCTTTCACTCGTAAACTGTAAGAGATAGATGATCAAATGTATTTGAGAAAATGTTTGTCTCATTGAGGTCTACATTTGACACTGGGGTCCAAAATGATTGGACCATTCATTTTGGACCTATGGCCCAAAAACCATTTTTCGGGGTCCGATTTTAGAGTTTTTTGCCTATATCTGAAAAACTATAAAAGATACGAAGAAACTATAAGAAGATAAATTGTTCAGCTCAATATGGTCGACAAAATGGGGTCAAGGTCAAAGGTCAAGGTCCTTAGCAACAACGTTATTTGCCATAAAAGTCCTTAGCAACCATAGGCAAAAAGTTTCGTTATGTTGTAAAGAGGAAATGAATGACATTGCCAACCGGAAGTGACTTTCCTGTCCTTAGCAACAAGCTAATTTTTCGAAAAAGTCCTTAGCAACCGTTGAGCAAAAGACTAATAAAGATCAGAACTTTTGTTTACAATACATTTTGAACTGAAATAGACAACAAAATCAAACTCAAACATGTGATCATGGTATCAAGGTCATCGATCAAGGTCATAGCCAAATTTTAGTTTTTTTTTTATGGTAAAATCTTTAAAACAATTAGAAATGGCTACTCTAATATATTGGAGACAATGTGCTTCCATCAAGATGATTTTCAACATGTGATATAACAAAACATGACATAAAAGCATAACATTGACTGGGAAAGACCTTGCAATTGTTCTCTGAACAATTGTCCTTTTAATTTTGTAACTGGATTTCTTCCTCTTAACAACCATGTTGGAAAGTAAAAAAAATATATAAAGCAGTCTTGTCAGGATGGTTCTTATCACATGCCAAAAAGAAAATTAAGGGGTGCAAACGTTACTTATGCATCGGAAAGGATAAAATAAGAGAAGTTCGAAAATCTTACAAAAATATTCTAACTAATAACGCACCTTAATTAATATTATTTACATAGGAGAATTATCTTCTATCAGTGAAATTTGAAGGTTTTGGCAATGAAACTGTACAAAAGACAAAATTAAACAACTAGCATTATTTCCATACAGTTGTACTGATAAGTTCTTATTTATGATGACAATTAAACTTTAACAATTAAGACAAGTTTCTAAATAGTTGATCGCATGGCATCTTCAACTACATCTGGTTAACTGCATTATTGCATTGTTGAAACATTGTATTGCTGAAGATAACACCAAATTGTTTTTTATTACTCCTTTGTAAATCCCTCGAATATGATAAAAGACCCACTGTATCTAATACATACATGCTGAGAGGTAATTTTGTAATACTGTTTCACATTAATGATCTCAAAAGTTTTAATGCTTACAAGAGTTGAAATTTTTATTACATTTTGGACGGCTTTTTTTCAACAAGATTTGCTATGATTATAAGTTTTATCATGAAAAAAATAACATTTGAAAAATAAAGCCATGCAGGATTTTTAAGATTCTACGCAATGTTTAGTTTATAAAAAAAGGAGTTGCATCGCATCATAACAATATGTTAGTAAAATAAACTTTCACTTGGTACGTGAACATATAAATTTCCGCTCCGATAATCCAGTGGCTGTTGTCTACTCAGCAAATATTGTTTTCGTTTGGCAAGTTCCTCAGAATAATAGATTTAATTCTTTATGGAACTCAATATAATTTTATATATGAATCTGAATGTTAATTTTTATACAGATTATAACTTTGTCAATAAAAATCCAACACGATCAGATTTGCACGAAACATTCATGTAATTCATTCACTAGCGCTTTCATGGCTGATGCCAATCTTCAGGTGACATTACATAACGACAACGGTAGTTAATAGTAACGTTTAACATATTATGACATTACATCGATAAAAAGGGAGTTAAAACTGAATCTTGTTGAACAAGTATGAAATATTGAAATCGATTTCAATTACAGTTTATTTTTTTTTTCAAACGACCATTCAGCAAAGGTTTAAATTAATAGGTCTTCCCACAAGGGATGTACATGCAAAATATGAAAGCGATATCACTTACCATTCAAAAGATAAACCCAATATAAAAGTTTATTATATTTTTTTTCAAGGAGTCCAACATGTGTCAAGGTCAAGGTCACAAGGTCAAACATTTTGGTCTTGTTTTGAAATGTCTTGCCACAAGGAATACACATGCAAAAAAGCCCTATCACTCATCGTTCAAAAGATATTCCCAATGTTAAAGTTTTTTTGTGGACAAACAGACAAACTAACAAAAAGACAGACAGACAGACAGATAAAAACTATATGCCACAATTTTCGGGGGCATAAAAAATTACAATAAGACTTTTTAAAATATATTCATATCTGTTTCATTCTATGTAAAAATAGTATTTAAATGGACAGCTTACCGTGCATTTATTGCAAAAAGAAAGATATCATATATTTACCTGTGGAACGACACTACATTTGGAGTCGTATTTGCTTTTCCTATAACATTCCATTATTTGATAAGAGGGATGTTGTCCGACGGCATGATGGCACTCGTCCAGTATAAGTAAACTAAAATCACTTATTGCAACTCCTGATTTTGAATCCGAGTCTAGTTGCTTAAACAATGATCCTGGTGTACAAAAAAGAATATCTACTCGTTTCACCATCTCCGAAAATGGATCACAATCTCCTTCATCCGTCGCACGCCATCTGCATATTTTTCTCTGACAAAAAGCATTATCAGAATTAAATATCAAAACAATTTTGATACATTTTATGAAAAAAGCATTTTATGCATGTTAATTGATTATAAACATACAGGATAAGAAACCATAATGAGAAGCATTATCGCCTTTCTCAGCGACTTCATAGGCTTTCTTCTAAAAACCGTATTTAGTGCATATTATACATCACTTTTCCTCCAATTTTTTTTTCCAGAATACTCGCAAAAATATTTATTATTATATTTAAGTTGCCTATTACTTCTCACGTTTTCTTTATGACGAAACAAAAGCAATGATTTTGTATTGCTGTATTCAACAAAATTAAATAGTGCAATTCTTGTCAATTAAAGTTTTGTAGATTGTAGTTTTGACAACTTATATGAATTTACTGAGTGCAAAGAATAGCAGTCTTTAATTTCGCCATTGTTTATGTTATTTGTAACATCCTTTCATTTGCCGATGATGTTTTTAGATATTATTTAAATTTTGATCCTTTTCCTTAGGTGATAAAGATTTTTTTTCACAATAACAGTTCCTTAATTAAATTTTTGCTGACATAAAAATACGGTGCCTTTTGTTCTGTTGGCGGCGAAGTTGAATTTGTTTATGATTGTCTAATATCACCATGCATAAAGTAAAATAACTTACTTGAAAATGCAAATCCTTAAAAGTTTGACATGCTCTTTCATATTGTTGTTCCAGTAACACATTGGTTCCGCTGAGGAAAACAACTTTACCTAGAATTATTTGAAATTGCAATATAGTAACCTTTGTTTACTACCAGCCTTATATTTTATCCCACAAAATAAAATACATGGGTAGGTTTTTATTACTAGAGTTTTCCTTTGTGTATATAAGGAATATGCGGAATTACTTTGTAACGTATTGCATAAATTACTCCGTAAGGGCGCACAACATACATGTTACCATAGTTCGAAGACATTAATAAATTAAATTACCTATCCCTACGGTACGAAATTCATAAAAGAACACATTGCATCAATGTGAAAAAAAAAGATATTCACTGACGTCAAGAAGACGTAAACAAACACAAGTCTTTAAAAAACAAATTACCAAAGTTTCTGTAAAGATGATTTATACCTATGGTCAATCAACAATTAATGTCTCTTCAGTGTAGATAAAATCAAATCACTGGAACAACGGCAGTAGAATACCGAAGGAACAAAGGGGTGATATTCACAAAAATCGAAGTCCTATATGGAATATATAGAATCCACAACTGCTCGAGTGAGAAACGATATTTCTACACTAGAGATAGTTAAATTTTCAATTCTTTAAACGCGAGGCTTGCCGAGCGTTTAAAATATTTCAAAATTTAACCATCGAGAGTGTAGAAATATCGTTTCTCACTCGATGCAGTTGTGGATTCTATATATTCCAGTGATTTGTGTCATTTCTCATGAGATGCGGTTGTGGATTTTATTTCTCTAATGATTTCAAGGAGATTTTGGACAAGAACTTGACCCCGACAATTTGAAATAAATGTGTTCTTTGAGCGTGGCGTCATTAGGCATGGTCGCCTTTTTTCATGGGGTCACAATGGTAAGGTTGGAAAACGGCAAGCATATTTGACGTCATAATTGAATTTCAGCCAATCACTTGCCGAGAACAGCATTCTCTCTAGAGAGGGGAACAGTATTTCTCCAACTGTCCAAGAAACGTGAAAACATGACAGAAATTAGAGAAAACAAAATACAGCATTTACCATTAACTTAGAAATTATGAAAATCCAGAAATTAAAGATGTATAAAAATTATCTTCGGGGTTTGTCCATCTTCCTTACTTCCAGATAAAGACTGTCTAGTGTCTGTTGAACAGTAAAAAAATCAGACATTAAGTGGTGGCGTACATTCCACGATAGACTTGCTCCATCTTTATCTGACCTGAGACATATGAAACTTTTTGAACATTTAGTTGACTCTCCTCATCACTGCAGAGTAATTACGTACTTCTTATTTTTCTTTAAAACTATTTTAAAGCTTACGGACCCTTGCATGAAATTTTGCTTCGAATAACAAAATTAGTTACCTATAATCAAGTTTCTGCAGATTGTAATCTTAAAGCTTTTGTTTAAATGTTACTTTTTTTCTTATTTCGGCATGTCACTTCTGTTAAATTGACTCTGGTCTTATCAGCCTCTTGAATGATGATACATGGGAAGAGTTTGTTGTGTCAAACCCCGAAGGAATCTCCTCTTTTACATCAGTTGTCAAAATATAGTTTAAGCACATAATTCTAAGTGCATGAAATATATGGTGGCGAGGCTGATTCTGATGCCATTACTACATTGCACAGAGCCTTTGCTAGTCCTGTTGTACTAATGTAGCACTTTGCGCGATCGAATCGGTTTAACTTGGTCACTTGTTCAACACTTCTAGTTAAATGACTAACGGTCAATGGCAGGAATATATGTTTAGATATCGCTTTCTGGTAGAAAATTTAAAAAAACCATTTCTGTTTTAGCACTAATTTGCTTGTCAATTTTTTTAAAAATTACAAAAAATCAAATGCAATATATAGCTTATAAGTATTTTTGATTTTTAATTGTTTCAAGACAAAAACCAGTCTAACGATGGCAGCCAGGGTATCTATGTGGTCTTTTTGTAGGTAGTCTTTTTTATCTGATGATGAAAGCTAAAATATTTTCTTTACTGCATTATCTTAAACATATGCACATAAGCAACAGTTCAGAAGTCAAACTATATAAAAGTTGAACTAAAAAAGTGTTATTTCGGTGTAACGCTGTGTTGCTATTTCGCCGTTACAAAATTTTGACATGGTGAGAAAGAAAGACACACCTTAGTTAGCGTGACCATGGGTTTTCAATTTTAGTTCAATTAAACTCGAACATGATACTTAAAAAAATTGCACTTATTTATATAAAAAAAATAATTGGAATAAAGTGCAGAATAACAAGATATTCTTATTTCAGCGAAAATGAAATACCAACCTTTCTATTTCTTGGCTGACCCCTGTATTTATTTATTATTCTTCCATAAACTATCCTTCATATACATAGAAATTGCAATATTAAAAAGAATTAAATTGATTTCCTCATGCCGTCATATGCCCAAGTGTACTGTTATCCTGACTGTGTTCATATAAATTGAATGTACTCTTATTCTATGTGCATTGTTTGAGAAACATTTCTGTTCTTTCTGTTAAAAGGTGTTCCATGTAAGCCAAATTAAACGAATGCCACAAAAAGTAATATTCATACTAAACAAGAAGCTCTCAAAAGCTGTAACTCTCACCTAGACCACGGCTGACGTAGACAGTTCAAATAATTTTAGCCTCATTTTCAAGTTTTTTAATAGACATGGTCAAAAGTTATACTCTGTTCTCCGCTTGTAGCCAGCTGGAATGGGGTGCAGACCAACTGGTCACCTTTTTGAAGAGAGCAAAATAAAAACCATTCTGACAAAAAGTTGGTTTAAATGGCCGCGTAGTTTCAAAAGAGAGATCGTCTCTCATATGTCAATGTTTAACTAAGTTCCCTGCTGGTGACCACCTTGGATAGGGTGCAACCTGACACAATCTTTAAAAGGGAACATCAAAAGACAGAAGTTTGGTTTCAATTGTCCCTGTGATTTCAGATGTCAAGATCAGCGGTGGATAGATGGATTGGCAATGGACTAAATATAGGACCAGATAGGACTTTAAGGTAGTTCAAACCTAATAATATATCAGACAGAACTTTTTTATGTCAAGATATTTTGTAGTTCTTAGCCCATTTTTTCAAAAAATAAAATAAAAAAGACATGTCACCGATCATCTTTTCCTGTAATCAGGCTTTGAAAATCAGGCCAAATTCAGTATTTTTCAGCAATATTTACAAAGAATATATAGGTAACTGCGAGAACATGCTTATTGTTTAGCTTTCATGTGAAATAAACATCAGATAGATTTTTAGAATTTTTTGACATTTCAGAGGTATACATTTCAGCTATAAGTTGGGCTAATAAAATCTATATGTCACCGTTTGATTATGAAAAATATGTTATATAGTTTACGAAACAGACAATATTTATGGTAAAAGGGAGCTAATTCGCGGGAAAGTGAATGTCAATTTATTATGACGTCACAATGAAAAGGCCAAATAAGGAATATTCCGGCTCAATTCCGCATCCGACTTGTGTTTCGCAAAGCGCCAATCGAAGGCGCCGTGTATTAGTGTCGATCTACCTTAACCAAAATCTGTTAAAGAGATCAATTTCCGTTAGAAGACGATTTCCATGTCTGCCCTTTTGCTCAAATATGACTTTAGTTAGGATATCACTGGATGCCAAATGTAGGTAGGTTCCTTTATCGGAAAGACTGTTAATTTTGATTTTTTTAAGTAACCAAATATCTTCTTTTCTTCTGTTCTGATTAAGAGTCTTTTTCTTCCGTTCTTCGATATTCGAATGGAATAATTCTTCCAACACGCATATGGCTTCATGAAAACATTTGAATAATTGTGATATATCAAGCTGTATCACCTCTTCACATACACGAATTTTTCGTACAAATCCATACGAATCTTTAAAATTTACAAAATTCATACAAAACAACGGCAGTAGAATACCGAAGGAACAAATTACAAGATTACACAAATCAAAGTCCAGAGACAAGGCAAAAGCAAGAACACCAAAAGACGGAAGACCAAAGACACCACATGCCCACAAAACACACGAACGTTACATATACAACACAAAAAACTAAAGCACTAACAGTGTGAACTCTCAATAAACAAGAGTGACATCAGGACGCCCCGGAAGGGAAAGCATGTCCTGCTCTGCACACAGCACCCGTCACATGGTCAGTGAGGTATAAGTTTTGAAAGATCTGTTAAGTAACTGATTGGTTATTGTCATTTTCTAACCCTTAGACAAAACCAACTAAAACCATGGTACGTGTAACTTCTCTAACCCTCAAACAGTACCAAGGTGAAATTTTGAAAAGCTATTGTAATCATTTGAGTATTCAAACGTGGACAAGGACAGATCGGTACCACAGACATCACTAACGAAGACAAAACTAAAATTTACCAAGACAACACAAACTGACACGAATCCGTGCGCATAAAACACATTTACGACTGATTTGCATTTTGTTTGCGGTGCCTTGCAAG
Source organism: Modiolus philippinarum (assembly GCA_002080025.1). Lineage (NCBI taxonomy): Eukaryota > Metazoa > Mollusca > Bivalvia > Mytilida > Modiolidae > Modiolus > Modiolus philippinarum. The sequence goes on from MJUU01017815.1 coordinate 106,919, forward strand.
TATGAACGATCACTAAACGATTTGCGAAGAAAAATGCGATCGACAGTTACGATAAAAAATTACCAATCATTACGAATAAATGCGAGCGACATGCGAATGCATACGAAATATCTCAGAATTATTGCGAGCACTATAAGAATTATTGCGATTTGTTCTTGGCTTTTACGTTTATTTAGAATTATTTAAGATTACCAGTTGAAACCCGCCATCCATAGCTAAATACTAATCAGTAAATGTAATATGCTTTTGGACGTAACCAACAATATTTTTTCTTTGGCCTTACACAAGTAAAAGTTACACACTAGGTATTCCGATAATGGTCCAACTTTAGCTTATACTAAGAACGCTGTATTACTAATGTGAACAAAATGGCATTCTCATCAATGAATCGCGGAGTATTTTTCCTACGCAGTTTTTAGTGGCCGATAATTCATATTTGACAAATGGGATCATCAAAGACATTAGTACTCCCCTGCATAAGCAGTGTCTAACTTCGTTTCCAAGTGTCTGGATACCCGATGCGAGTCAGATTTATAAATATAAATTTGTAAATATATTATCGAGGTATCTTTCCTGTACTCCTGGTGTTATTTACAGAATAACATTCTCTCCCTAAAACAGAAAGTCAGGCTTGACATGTGAAAGATATAATTTCACTTGTCCCAATGACATAAGTATAAAAATATATGCTTCAAAACAGAATTTATATCTTCAATTAAATAATTTAAACATTAAAATTATATCAAAATATGCTTTTGAACCTTAAATAAATATTTAGTTATGCCTGAAAGATAATTCCGTAAAATAAAAGATTTATAAAATATATTTGAAATCTGAATTTAAGAGAAAGGAAATAATAATAATTGTTTTCCTACTTAATTCCATTGATTTTTACTTTGGGAACGGTAACGGTTTTCTTGATCCGGATTAATTTATTGTATTTATTAGCAAATGAGGAAACAATCGCTTTTGTACTGAAGAAATTTTAAAACTGCATAATGGTCTCATACATCTGATATAAAAAGCTTGCATATTCATTTTGTTGTTGAAACGGCAATACGGCTAAGAAATTCGTCTCGATCTTTCAGTAGTGTTGATTTATTAACCATTTTTACAAATATCTGAGAGTAAGTTACGAGTGTTTTCCAAACGGCAATTATTCTTCTGAAGGGGTAACATTTACTCATTAAAATTTTAGACTATATAATCTCATTTAGTCTAAATGCACATTTAAGGAGACGAGATATGTCCTACTAGAAAAAACTACATATTGTACAAAACATTCCTCGATTTTGTATCCCACAGGTACAGAGGCAAAAAAGAATTCAACATAACCTTGCCGCTCTACTTTTAGAAAGTGGACATGACTCAGATTGGAGTGTCGGTCCAATTTTATTATGATGTCGTTTAAATTCGTAAAATACTTGCATTTATTTCGAAAGGATTCCAACGTATTCGTATGAATTCGTAAAGTTATCGCAAATATTCTCCAATTGTTCCTATGATTGCTTGTTTATCCGTAAATCAGTCGCAAAATAACCGTAAAATACTCGCAAATATTCGTAAATAAATCGTAAAATATTTGAGGAACCAAATTATCCAACATTTATTGCGAATAATTTACGATTTGTTGCGATCAGTTTACGATGACTTGCGAGTTGTAAAGATAAATATTCGACGATATTCGTGTACAAATTTTTGTCATGTCAAACACTTTGTATGTCCTTACACGAATCGACATAAATATATGCGAATGTCTACAGTACCCTGAAAATTCAACATGGCAATTTGACTGCAAAAGGACCACTTAGGGATAACAAAAGGTTCACAAAAAATCACAAAAATAGTTATGATCGTTGATCACAAGACTTCTCATCAATGATCGCAAAAGTTGTGATCATTGATTGCAGGTGTTGTGATCAATGATTGCAAGAGATACGATCAAGGATCATAAGCTTTGGGATCAAGGATCACAGGAGTTGCAATCAAGGATCACCGGCATTGTGATCAAGAATTGCAAGTGTTGTAATATCTATGACTATTCGCAAGTGTAGTTGATAAAATATAGAATTTACCAATGCAAATAATGTTATATCTCCCCACCAGGTTTTCTTTATATCATAAGTAATCGGGAGTTGCATTGTTTGTGCTTTACCCCTCTTCGTACAGCTATTTTTACAGTAATGTCCAGTTAGAAATAAAATTGTTTTTAATTAGGGATTTATAAGAAATGGAATTGTTATTGTTTTCTTTTTTTTTGTATTGATGGATTCATTAGAAATATAATTGGATTAATAAATGAATTTATTGTATTCATTACTGTCCGGGACAAATGAAACCAATTTATTATATGTCTCTGTTTACTGTTCATTAGATAAATGTATTTCTTTTTAGTTATTTATTTATTTTTTTTTTTGTAAGAATTATTATTTTTAGATATAGCGAAGCTACTGCTTGGTGTTAATACAAATTTGTTTAGACAGAATGTCTATATTTTACAAAACAGTTAATAAATGAAGTTTACAATATCACTAAATATACCTTGTATTTAGGTACAACATATACTTTCAAGTAAGAATAAAAGCAAAAAAAAAAGAGATTTTTATATTGCTAAATGGAATTATATTAGAGATGATATTTTAAATACTAATTCAGGAAAGTTGACTACATATTTTAAATTAAAATCCAATTTTGGATTTAAAAATACTTAAATATAATTACAGAATATAAGTACAGACAAGTATTCACAAAATTTAGAATGAGTAATCATAGATTGAAAATTGAAACAGATAGATATGTTCGACCTATAATTCCTTCAAATGAACGCCTGTGTGAAAAGTGTGATTTCGGAGAAGTAGAAGATGAAACTCATTTTCTTATAAGATGTACATATTTTAATAGTCAACGACATAACATTTTTAGCACTGTAGATACTTCTTGTCACAATTTTCAAAGTTTATCCTCAACCAATAAACTAATTTGGCTACTAAATTCTGAAGATCATCTTATCTTAAAGAGCATTTGCGAATTTCTTCTGGACAGTCACTGTATACTTGTACACTTATGAACTAATTTTAACTAGATTTTATACATTTAAATTTTTGATTTCTCTTTTTACTGTTATCTCTGCTAATTTATATGTCACACATGCCTCTCTGTGGGCTCCATTTATGGAAATAAAATATTTGTATTTGTATTTATTATTATACCTGTTGTTTCTGCTTTAATGTACAGACAACGTCTAAGTTTTTTTTACATGAGCAGTGCGACACCGCGTTACACATTTTCATCCATTCTTTATTTTCCCTGACACTCATAATTTATGTAATAATTATATAATAATAATAATCATATATGATTTTTTTTATTATTCAAATCCTTTTATTGTCAGAATTTTATCGCCTTGTCGCGTATAATAAAAAATATTTTGCAATTAACCTAAATTATTTACTTTTTCTCCCGTCATAATCTTTCATTATACTAAAAATTGAAACAGTGTTTAAGTCACCCATTTTATTGTAATTTGTAAATGTACGATTAATATATCAAAAACTTCAGAAATCATGATCCAGTTACATATTTTCAAAGAGTGAAGAATCTTTCAACGAGGAAAATGAAAATTTAGTACATGTATTACAGTTTGCTACCCATTCATAATATGATGACAATCAAGCAAAACATTTCGTAAAGATGGTGAATGTATATTAAAATTAAAAGGTTTCAGTTCAAGCCTTTTCCTGTCAAAAATCAACAGAGAAATAACAGTGCAACACAACAATGAAATAATATTTATATAGTTTGGAAGTAGTATGCGATGAATCAGGGCACCAAAACTTAATTCTGTGTTGGAAATGTTTCATAATATTTTCATGAAGTTTATACATCACATAGTTTCATTGAAATCTGCTTGAAACCTGTCCAATAAGTAATCCAGATATTTTTTACCCATAGTAAGTTTCTCAACAATCGAACCTTCAGTTTTGTGCTTTCCTATTGTATACATTTTAATTCAACGGTGTTTCATGAGCTTCAATTAATTTGGTTGTTTCCGAGTCTTTATGGGAAAAATGACTTGTCTCGCTTGGTGCATACTTTGTGATAACCAAACTTTCACGGCCACAATATCTTAGTTTGCCACTCTACAGTCAGGCTTTGGTCACATTTAGTGGCGGCTGCTTGTTTAAGGTTAATGAGGACACCGTACCAAGAAAAAAAAATTACCATTTAAATTTCTTTGTTTTTGGATATATTGTAGTACTATAGCTGGTGATAACATAGAATAGACTTCGATCTTGCCACGTCGTAGCTTCAAAATTACTGCAATACCAACTTAACTTGCAATTTTATAAGCCTTTTCATGCCCTTACCGGACCATATTTCATACCACGAAAAAAAATGTGTCATTTAAAATTTGATTTTTTTCATTGAATATATTATTTGAAATCACAACAATAATATATTAAAAAAATCAGTATAGCAAACCAGGCTTTTAAGAGACATACAAGTATTCAAATTTGACAATATTGCCCTCCTTCCCTAAAAAAATTTGCTTTCAATAATAAAAAAACCGGAAGTGTTGTCACCGGCAGTACTGTAGCACCAAAACCAAACTACCATAGTCATGTGAGTGTATACGGTCTTCACTTGACGAGAACAGGAAGTTGTAGGTTGCACATGCCAAACTGATAATGGATACTTTCTTGCCTACTGTTAAACATAAATACAAAAAAGTTTGTCATTTACAAATTCTTATTTTGTGATATGTTGTATGATAGTTTGACACTTACCCCCCGAGTCCTTTAGAGAGAAAAAGAAGCGCGCATGTGGAACCGGTAGTATTGTATATTTCCTGTTGGCCACCATTTTGACCAGGAGTGACCTAATATGCTGTATATATGGATATTTTGGATAACGTTGACTATACGAGTAGTTGATATTTCTCGTATTTTCTTGTTCCACACTTCTTGGGAGTATTTCTATCAGTTCTGCGCTAATTGTTTGAAAGGCGAGATAGCTTTTGTTTTTATAGGGTGATTGCCCTTTCCCAACAATTTTCGTGTTTTATTATGTTATCATTTTCCCTTTTCTTATTCCTTTGTGTGCATTTTTTACTCTTTCACAACTATGTCTCTCTTTTTTCTTATTTTTACAGTTACTTTCCTCTCTTTAGCACTTTTACTGTGTTATTTTATCATTTTATTTTGTTCACCTTATTCAAAGATTACCCCCCCCCTTTCCATCCCATTTGGAACAATTTGAATTTTCTGTTTCCATGGCAATGGGTGCCATTTTGATGTTTGAAAGACCAAAACTTGTTTCTACACAAGCTAAGTAACCTACTTGTCAAATTTCATTCAATTTGGGGCAATTTAAAATTTTTCCGCCATTTTCTGTTCCCATAGCAAAGGTCGCCATTTTTATATTTTAACACCAAAACTCGCTATAACCTTCCTGTCAAATTTCATTCCATTCTGAGTATATTAATTTTTTTCCCGCCATTTTTATGGTTTGATCACGTGACAGCTGTCCTCATTAACCTTAATGGACTGTTCTGCAGTCTTTGTGACACACATTGTCAGCATTGGTTTGCCATCCTTCACTTTGCTCGTTTCGCTTTAGAAAAATACACACCTGTCAATTTTAAACAAACCAGTGCTGCATGGAGATGCTAAAGAAGACCAGAGACGTTTATATATACTAGGAGCAAATTTTGCATCCCCAGTTTAATTATATTTAAGAAACTCTCTTAACACCTTCTGTGCGACCCATCTTTAGTATCAGAAATTAAAGACGATATGTTTACGAGTAGGAAACACATGCACTAAAAAATATATCATGATCTTGTTTGACCACTTTTATACTATCACGATCTTGACAGGCTTAAGATATTTTTGTTAAGACAGTGTAAGAGATTCAGTCGTATTTCAAAATAGTTATTTTCAAGGGCGATCAAGACCTGTTCAGTTTATTAAGATCAAGCAAGATAACTGCATTCAAGGGCGATCAAGATGGGTTGAGTTTGTGCCGATCAAACAAGATCTAACCGAGATCTTGTTTAATCTTACCAAGCTTTACTCGTCTTGACCTGAACACAATTAACAATGTATCTGATTTGATCTGAAATTATCTTAACAAGTCTTTATCGTCATTGAAATCACTTATCTTGAAAGCCAACTTAAAATCTTACATTATCTTAACAAAATTATGTTAAGTCTGTCAAGATCATGACAGGATCGAAAAGGCCAACCAAGTTCATTACAAATCTGCTAGTGATAAGTGAGACATTTCTGAGCAGCCTTTCTTTCTTCTCAAAGTGATTTCCGGACAGGCTGTTAACATCATCTTTGCAGTTTCCTTGATGATCAATTTTAATACTGCAGTGCCGTTCACTTTAAGATTACTTTGCCCGATATGTTTTGCTTGTTGACGACCCCGCATCAATGACAGAAAGGATATATGGATGTGACGTAATTCGACATTAACAAGTGAATTCCGATAAAACCGGTGCTAGTTGCCCTCTTGATCTTACTATGAGGTAGGAGTGTTTGCTCTTTGTTTAAGACCTCGAAACTTCAAGATGAAGAACAACAATAAAGGCGTTGTTCTATTTGCTTAACCTTACCATGTAGTTATTGGGATTTTGTCCCATGTACATTTACTCCATATCCCTTTATATGTTCACACACAGTTCTTCACCATTTTTCGACGACATCCAATTAGATTTCTTCTAGTATTTTAGCGTTACAGGTAGCCCCATTTTCAAGGTTTGATCCTGGATTTTTTTCAGTGAGCTATAGCTATGGATTATCCTGAACAATCGATTGAATTTAGGTGTGTTTATGGTTACCGAATACAAAAATCTGTAAGTTTTGAACAGCAACATATGTTCAGAAAGTAAGACGTATTGTACCCACAGTGTCAAATATTTATATCCCCTTTAGAGTGATCATGTTCTGCGTTCGTTCGCCCGTTCACTCATCCTTCCGCACACACTTTGTGGCAATGACTCCTTTTAAACTCCTTCATAAAATACAATGTTTTTTTTTCTCAGAATTTTCAATGATTTATGACATCAGTTATCAAATTTCAAGTCTAATGATTTTTTGCGGTTTCATATAGTGAAACATGTACTTGCCTGCAAGACCTGTTATGAGCATTTCTTTTGTTATTCAACTGAAGGAAGAGTTAAATACACTTTTGAAGAATTCTAGCGCATAATGCCATTGTGCACTATCTATTATAATTTTCAATATATTTTTAAAAGAATTTCCATTACAAAATGTGTACCTTGCCTTTTTATGCCCCTGCTTGAAAATCGGGGGGTATATAGTGATGGGGTAGTCCGTCTGTCTGTTCGTTACACCTGAGGTTACCCATCTCTTATCCGCTACTCCTCCTGAACCACTAGAGATATTTTCATGAAACTTTAACACAGTCTTTATGTCAAAATGTAAATATTAGTATGCACCTTCTATTCAGAATTTGATTTGATTGATTTTTGGAGTTTCCCACTGCAAAACATCGACTTAGCCATTACATAGCAAATGGGTTCCCATCTCTTATCCGCTACTCCATCTGAACCACAGAAGGTATTTTCATGAAACTTGAACTCAGGCTTTGTGACGTAATGTAGATGTGCATCTTTTATTTCAAAAGTTGATTTGATTGATTTTTGGGGTTTCCCTTAGCAAAACATTGACTTGGCCATTATATTGAATAACAAGTGGGTACCCATCTTTTATCTGTTACTCCTACTGTTTTCATGAAACTTTTGCACAGTCTTTGTTACATTATGTAGATGTGCACCTCCTATTTCAGAATTTGATTTGTTTGATTTTGATTTTCTGGAATAAAATAGGGTCGCGGGGGTATTTATTAGTGAAAAATGGTCACAGTTTTTCTATTTATTATTTGGGGACAATTTCTCCTACATAATGAATGAAATACATATTTAGCAAGTGAATTCCGCCAAAACCGGTGCAAGGGGCTGTCTTGAACTTACTATAAGCTAGGAGTGTTTGTTCTTTGTTGAAGATCGTACGAACCCCCAGATGCGTTGTTTTGGGTCTTTTAACCAGCAGATTAGATATTATCTCCTGGATTTTTACCTCATTTCCTTTCTTTTTCATATAAACTTACGAAGAATTTTCAGCGTATATTGTCATTGTGCACTAACTACTTTAAATTTTTTAAACATCCCGTCCCTCCTCCGTCCGCTATTGGGGAACACGCTTCGAGGCAAAATCTCATCTTGGACTCCTAAATTTAATACAATGCAGTTTTCTAAGGAGTCCTCAATGCAAAATGCCATTTATTTACTTGGTGTTTGAAATTTGAAATCTAAAGATTTTTCTCGGTTTGACAGGTACTTGCCTTATTGTAAAGTGTAAGTACCTATTTTGAGATCACAACCCTTCCTAAACCGCTGGGTGGAATTGACTTAGAATTTTTTATGTTCAGTGCATATTGCAAACTTATTATCCCCTCACTTTCGAATGAAAGTGCGGGGATATTGTCGTTGGCCTCGTCCGTCCGTCCGTCCGTCCGTCACAAATCCTTACGACCCGAACTCCTCCTACATTTTGGATTTAGGGTTTTAATTTTGTTATAGAACTGTTGCATATATGCTGCAGATGCACAATAAGCTTTCGGATTTTTGATATTAGTCTTGGTGCAAACAAGAGGCCCCAAGATGTCCATTTTGACACATGTGGCATGCGACGCCAACTACTCCTACATTTTTGGAATTTGGGTTTTAATTTTGTTGTAGAATTGTTGCATATGGTCTGTAGATGCGCAATAAGCTTTCGGATTTTTGATATTTATCTTGATGCAAACAAGAGGCCCCAAGATGTCGATTTGACAAATACCACAAAATGTGGATTGTGACAGATATGGCATGCGACGCAAACTCATCCTAATTTTTTTTTAATTATGGATTTAATTTTGTTGCAGAATTGTTGCATATAGTCTGGAGATGCGCAATAAGCTTTCAGAATTTTGATTTCTGTTCCAACTTTGGTAAATTTTCTGAAAATGTCAAAGACTGATATTTTTGGACATTTTGGCATATAATCTTATATTTTGGCAAGTATTTGGAAAAAATAAAAATTCTGAAATCTTAGAATTCGTAAATGTAATTCCAATTTTGGTAAAATCCTGAAAGTCTAAAAGACCACTTATTTTTTGGAATACTACCTAGCAACCATACTTTTAGCATTTGTTCTGATAGGGTTAATCATTTTCATATTTGATTCCAATTTTGGTAAATTTCCTGAAAGTGTCAAAAACAGCTTATTTTTTTTTTGGAATTCTACCTAGCAACAAAACTGTAAGGATTTGTTTCCATTAGGGTAATCGTTTTCACCAATTGAATTTCAAATATATGTGATTCTAATTTTGGTAAATTTCCTGAAAGTATCAAAGACCAGACATTTTTTTTTTTTGGAATTCTACCTAGCAACCAAACTGTTAGGATTTGTTTCCATAAGGGCAATCATTTTCACCAATTGAATTTCAAACATATTTGATTCCAATTTTGGTAAAATTCCTGAAAGTGTCGAAGACCACGTATTTTTTGGAATTCTACCCAGTAACCATACTGTTAGGATATGTTTTGATGAGGGCAATCATTTTCACCAATTGGATTTCCAAAAGAAGTTGATTCCAAATTTGGTAAATTTCCTGAAAGTCTCAAAGACCACTTATTTGTTAGAATTCTACCTAGCAACCGTACTTTTAGCATTTGTTTTGACAAGGTCAATCATTTTCACAAATTGGATTACCAAAGTAATTGATTCCAAATTTGGTAAATTTCCTGAAATTGTCAAAGACCACTAATTTTTGGAATTTACATTGAAACCATAGTTAAAACATTGTTAGAATTAGAAGAAATATTTCACCAATTTGATTTTCAAAATATATGATTCCAAGTTTGGTAAAATTCCTGAAAGTCTCAAAGACTACTTTTTTTTTATTGGAATTCTGCCTAACAACCATATATTCTTTAATTCCTTATGGTAAAAATAGTGACTGTCAACAGTTTAATTTAAAAAATGTTAAGAAAAATTATACCCAGGGTCTATAACTATTCTTTGTGTCAAACAGGGGGTGCGGGGATCACTTTCGTTTCCGACATTTATTAGTCTAGTTGTTTTTTTTTAATTTTCTACTGTAGAATTGTGCACGCTCTATTTTAAATTTTGAATCTATTTGTTTTTCACTTTTCCACAGAAAAACATGGTACCTTGCCTTATTGCGTACCTATTTTGAGGTGACAACCCTTCGTTGCTGAGTGAAATTCGTTGAAACTTTAAGAGAATGTCCATTGCATATAACCATTGAGTACAATTTGTTTAATTCATTATGTCACCCAAGACGTAGTGTTAACACTATGGGAAATTTTGGATTTCTTTCACCATATTTCTCACTGTATCTCCAAAACTTTTAATACTAGCTCCATGAAACTTCATAGGAAAGGTGTAATGTAAGAAATAACTTTGGTTGTCATGGAAACAATACCAAAAAATGGAAATTTTGAGAAAATAGTAGTTTATACGAAAGATTATATTTTGATTACAGCAATACGTATCATATATTATAAGGTAAACCCCTGTCCATTTTTTGGAAGGAGGTCTGAAATTGGGTTTAATGGACAAAAGAACATTTGGTTGCCATGGAAACAAAACCAGAAACTTTTTTTGGAAGAATCGGGTTTTCTGATAACAAAATGGGAAATTTGAGAATTATGTATTAAATAGGTAATAAGGGGAACTCCTGCCAAAATGTATTTTGGAAAGAGGTCTGAAATTGGGTGCGATAGACAAAAGAGCATTTGGTTGCCATGGAAACAAAACCAGAAACTTATTATTTTTTTTTTGGTGAAAAATCTGTTTTTTTTTATAAAGAGGGAATTTCGAGAAATATGTGTGACCTATGTTATCAGAGGAACCCCTGGGAAAATGAAATTTTGAATGATTTTCATCATATTCTTCACTGTTTCTCAAAACTATAATCGGTAGCTCCATGGACCATCATGGAAAGATGAGGGTCTTGTAAGAAAGGGTTCAACGGCACTAGAAATTTCAGAATAACTGCTGCTGCCATGGAAACCATACCAGAGAAATGAACATTTTGGGAAAATAGTTTTTCTTGATAACAGTATTTTGATTACAGCAATATGTATTACTTAGATTATAAGGGGAACCCCTGCCCATTTTTTTTGGTTTTTTTGAAAGCGGGTTTAAAATGATTGTAATGGATAGGGAAATTTCAAAATAACTTTGGTTGCCATGGAAACTATACACAAAAACTTAATACAATTTTGAACAAGATATGTTTGTGAAACACTACATATGCCCCAAGATTCTACAGTAAAATATATGAAAATACCCAAATTTTACCCCTTTTTGACCCCTATGACATTGACCTTTGACCTATTTTTTGCATATTCATGTTCCTCTAGACAAGACTTATAAAATTGCCAAGTATTAAAAGTTCATCTTGCATAATTTAAAAGTTGTTTATTACCATAAAAGTTGTTTATTACCATAAAAACACCAAATTTAACCCCTTGATTCTGAAACAGATGAAGCCCCTTTGGGCCTCTTGTGTATTGAAATGGTTTTAATTGTTAAAAGTATCTCATTAAACATGTTATAAGAAACTTACAGAAAAATACTGCATCAAGATCGGACAAAAAAATGATTTTTTTTTTCAATTTGTCCCCCTTTGGGCCTCTTATTTCTCAAAAACAGTAAATGCTACCTCAAATTTGTTGATATACTGCAGTTGCGCTATTTTATTAGCAATAACATAAAACAAACCCGCCTCAATATGATAAATAATAAGGATTCTACGGTCAAATATGTGCAAACAGCCAAATTTTTCACCCCTTTTTAACCTCTGTGACCTTGACCTTTGACCTGACCTAATTTTTTTTGCATATTTATGTTCCTCTTGACTAGGCATATACACATGCCAAGTATCTAAAGTCTATATTATATACTTCAAAAGTTATTGCCAAGGTTAAAGTTTCAGACGCACAGACAGACAGACAGACAGGACAAAAACAATATGCTCCCCGATCCTCGATCTGGGGGCATAAAATCGTGATTACTGTTGATAATTGTAAATTGTTGTATTTTTATTACAGCTATATGTATCTTGAAAACTTGTAACTGTAACTCCATGAAACTTCATAAGAAAGATGTTTGTCATGAAAGAAAGGGTCCCGCATGACTAGAAATTTCAAATTTAGAACCGTTGCCATGGAAACCATACAAAAAATTGAAATTTTTAGAAAACGCAGTTATTATTGATAAGTGTATTTCCTATTATTTAGGTCATAAGGGGAACCCCTGCCCATTTTTTGTTTTTTGTTTTGTTTTGTTTTGTTTTTTTTTTTTTTTGAAATAAGGTATGGTTATGGATAATGGAGCATTTGTTTGAAAACCAACCCAAAAAGCTATAATTTTCAGAATTAGTACCGTTGCCATGGAAACCATACAAAAAAGTTGAAATTTTGAGAAAACGCATTTATTATTGATAATTGTATTTTCATGATGGCCGCCATTTTCAAGATGGCCACCGAAATACATCAAATTTTCAACATTGTCGAATTTCGCCGAAAATTGATTTCTAGGTAGATTTTGAGGCTGCCAGGTGGAATCATTGAATGAGGGGTCTGGGGTGACATCGGCTATTGCTTGCAATTGCAAATCTAGTTATTCTTATTATTAAGGTCTTTCCCGACTCCAGTCGGAAAGACCTTATAGTAATTCTTCTGATTATTATTATTAAGGTCTTTCACCACATGTGAAAGACCTTACTGTATTTCTTCTGATTATTATTAAGGTCTTTCCCACTACAGTGGAAAGACCTTATTGTATTTCTTCTGATTATTATTATTATTAAGGTCTTTCCCACTACAGTGGAAAGACCTTATTGTATTTCGTTTGATTATTAAGGTCTTTCCCACTACAGTGGAAAGACCTTATTGTATTTCGTTTGATTATTATTAAGGTCTTTCCCACTACAGTGGAAAGACCTTATTGTATTTCGTTTGATTATTATTATTATTATTATTATTATTATTCTTCTTCTTTTTTTTCTTCTGCCATCAATGTTGTCAAACTGCTTAGACCAATCATAACCAAACTTGGTACACTTAACAAGCACTGGCGTAGCTCGACTCAGGTCACCCTGAAACCCGATTCTATTTTTAGTAACAGAGTTATCTCCCCAAATACGGTTTATCTTGTTAGCAGGTAAGCTCATAAATCGTAACCGATATCAAAAAACTGAGTTAAGGAAAATGTTGGACTCATCCTCAGGATGATTTGTCATGCAAAAAAATTTTTTTGGTTCGCGACCCCGGTTACGCGTTTTTGACGCGTTT
>MJUU01017819.1:0-22467 GCA_002080025.1 Modiolus philippinarum
TGTCAGGTGAGCGATACAGGCTCAGTGTCTGAGCCTCTAGTTTTTGTTTTTTTTTTGTTTCTGGTGCCATTGTCCTTGGATTGTTCGCTTTTGGATTGACGGTTCGGTTCTCACTTACTTTACTACTCTAATATATTGAATATTTTTATTAATTATTAAAAAAGGAAGAAAAACCAGAATAGATCAGGGCTCACCAAACTGGGCGATTAGGGCGTTTATGTCGCCCTGTTGTGCCTCAAGTCGCCTAAAGTTGCCCCCAAAAGCGAATTCAAGTCGCCTGAGCATTTTGACACTTCTAATTATAAACCTCTCTATTTCCGGTAACAAGGAAGTAAATTGATAAGATTTCTAATGCTTATTCCTGTGTTTGCAAAGCTCAATAATTGTTTACATCATCTCATGGTTTTAAAATCAAGACTTATTGACTTTGTAGTATACATTTATTGAAAAAATTCATTGGAAATTGGCCTAAATATTTACGTTTCAACTACAGTTCAAACCGGAAGTGGTCTATATAAAGAATGTCCACAAACGTAAACAATCTATTTATATCCCTCTTATATTTGGAGAACCATTCAAAAAAGAATGAAGCAGATTAGCAACTGTCTCTTGAGCAACTGAGTGATAAACTACCCATTTACTAAAGAGGATAAATAAAAGAAAATTTATGTCATGTAAATCTAACCTAAATGCAGGAGCACCTCCACATAAAATTAATAAGTAGCTAAAATCATATTTTTTTAATATAAAATCTACATTGTAGATCTTGAAATATCAATGGTATTTTAATGATTAAACTGATTTATTGCCATTGTTGAATAAGTGTATATGTAAATCAAATACAAAAGTCTTGAAAATTCAGCTGCGGATACACGCAAACAAGTCTCCCTGTCATGACCTGAAGTCTCCCTATTGCTACCCTCAGGGAGACTTCAAGTCTCCCTGTTCTTTTGAAGTGTGGTGAGCCCTGTAGATGTCCTTATTGTCTAAGATAGAAAACAAAAAAATTAGCACTAAGAGTCATACATTCTTTTGTAAGGAAAATGCATATTACTGTAGCCCTTATTGTGACCTAAGATGAAAACCAATAAAATGTTAATATGCTTTACCTTGTATTTATTTTGATTTTCTAATGTCCATCTGTTTTGTTTTCATAATATGACATATTCTAACTTATATTTTAGACTGATTTCAGTAATATAAAGTCGGAGATCTCTAGTCAAGGAAGCTGGAATTTATCTGATCTGTCGGATGAATATGAAGATGTTGATGCCTCGTCAGATAAAGACTTAGAATTTACAACATGTGCTCGCACTACTGTATATAAAGCTATTAAAAGGTAAATATTTATTCAACTCTTAAGTTCCTATTTCTTGCATTTTGTAGAATCTCTTTAAAGGCTTTACAGTGTTTTCATAAGGAAAAATCTAGTTAGAAAATAGTACAAAGGCAGCCTGTGCTAGGGTGGCTGCCAGTAGTGTACATCATTTGTCTGGAGGATTTTCAAAATATGAACTTTTAACTTAGCAGAACAATTGTACTTCTTCTCCAGTTAAAAATCAACTTAAATCAATTTAAGTTCCCAAAAAATAGCGCTATTTATGAAAACCATGAAAATTTGTGTCCACGAATAAAAGTACTTCCACAATATTACATTTTTAGATAGTTTCTCGTAAAAATTTAATAACAGTTGGAAAAAGGTTAAAATATCAAGTATATGAGATTAATTTTGAAGTTGACATGTATTATTGTAGGACTAATCATGTATCTGGATGTACATGTAGTAAGAAATCTTCCACTACCGATGGACTGGTATGTGATGTTGATGCTAAATTTAACATTCCTGATGATGTAAGTAACAATGTCACATTTGCATGATTTGCATCATGTGATATTATATTTGTATTATGTAGTGTATCAATTGTATAATTTGATCTCATATCTGTATCATCTGATGTCACATTTGTATCATGTGGTGTAGAATTTGATCTCACACCTGTATCATGTGATGTTACATTTGTACCATGTGATCTACATTTGTACCATACACACCTGTATCATGAGATGTTACATTTGTATCATGTGATGTCACATTTGTACCATGTGATCTACATTTGTACCATGTCATGTTACATTTGTATCATGTGAATGACATTTATATATTGATTTTACATTTGTATCATGTGATGTCACATTTGTATCATATGATGTCACATTTGTATCATGTGATGTCACATTTGTATCATTTAATGTTACATTAAAATCATGTGATCTACATTTGTATCATGTGATGTCACATTTGTATCATGTGATCTACATTTGTACCATGTCATGTTACATTTGTATCATGTAATGTCACACCTTTACCATGTGATGTCACATTTGTATTGTACTTCACTGATAAATTTGTTCCTCTAGTAAACCTTCATACAAAGATATTGACAAATTTTCTGTAAGTGCCCCCCACCCTTAATTTTATTTGAAATCCTTAAGCGCCCGCTCAAAATTCCCACTAGAAACGCTATTTCCATATTTATTTCATATGTTTTCCATCATTCATTTGTTTTATCAATTGTGCATGCGTAAGCATCCAAGTTTCCGGTTGTAAACAATCGAGTTATCTTATTTTACATTCGCATTTTGGTACAAACAACTGATCCTCCTGATTCTTTTCTTCTGTTTGTCAAAGATTTGGATAGTTGAAGCATTTTAACATTGATTACATTGTGTACTTATGAAAGATCAAATTTTGTTACAAGAGCTTTGTTTTGGAACATGGTTTTTGTCCATAAAGATGTATAGAAGCCCCCCCCCCCCCTTTTCAAATTTTCTAATCGCCCTGGGCGCTTAATATGAGGAATACGGTTGATGAATGTATGTTTCAAACAGATAATGTATATCAGGAAAAAAAACTTTACACAAAGTACTTATGAGGTATTAGTGGGCATATCTCAATTTGAAAATAACTAAATTCCAAAGTTACTGTTAATTTTGTTTCTGTGGATGGTCATTTCGACAACTTATGCCTCTTCAGTGCAGATCAAATCAAAACATTTTAAAGACCACTAACCAAAAGATGTAAAAAAGTTGATAAAGAATAAAGAATGGGATCTCGATGGAAGGTCAAATCAGCCAAGGACAGAGCTTTGCGAAAGGGAGATACTCATTAGACTTTAAAAATTTTTTCAAAGATTTAGATATTGCAAGATTCCAAATAAAATTGGTTTGGGCCAGTGCCAAAGAGTTGACTGCTGGATTTGTGAATACTCTCGTAATTTAACATTCCACCAGCAGAGACCTCCACCCAGTGATATAAATAACTGAATACAGAGGATACAATAGAATTTTGGTCATTGAAGTATTAACTAAATTAAATATTTCATCAATCAAATCAAAATATTTCTTGTAAGATTATTTATTATTTTATGTATACAAGTTAGAATTAAAATTAAGGTTTTATGATCTCATGAAGTAAACCACTGTTTACATTATTTTTTGATACAAGGTTATAACTATATATATTGTTTATTTATAGATATTATCAAGTGGAAAATGGCATACACAATGGATTTGTTTACGCAGTAAAGGTCAAACATTAGAGGACAAAGGGGGATTACGTTTGCTAGAAGTCATTTCCAACTGTAACTATGAAGAGGCAAAAGGAAAGATTTTATCTCGTCTAACATCCCATATATCAAAGGATTCCTACCCCAAAATTAAGTCCTTTATAGTAGGTGACTTTCAAGTGACCTTTCTCCCGAAATCTGATAAACCTGCTGTGATACCACCAGAGGTGAAGGCTAAACTTCCTGATTCTGTGTATTCAATAAGGATCAAAATTATGAAAAGTGGAATTCCTCAAGTTATTAATCTTGTAAATGATCAGGATGAAACTGAACAGAAAACCATGAACGAAAAAGAAAAACTTTTGAAAAAAATACCTGCTAAGAAAATTGGACAGTCTGAGCTTGCAAAACATTTAACATCAAATGTAACGTTGACAGTTCATAATTCTCCGTCACCTGTTCCAGGTGGTATATCTGGATTTAGCAAACTACAGATCACACGACCTGCTGCCCCTGTTGCCATGACTTCTGTTGGCCAGGTCCCTTGTACAACTTCTAACCAATCACAACCTTTATTACAGCAGGCTGATAGGTTGTCTTATCCTAATACTAATGTTGGTGGTGTTTGTTGTGCAATAACTGTATCCCAGCCAATAAATGTCGTAACGGGAATAACTTCGTCGACATCGGTGACGTCTACAGAAAGATTACAGAAATTTCCTGGATATGTAGTGAATTCTGATCAGACTAGTCAACCAAATTCCTCTTATTCAGTGTTAGGGACTTATAGTAATCTTCAAGCAGCCAGAGACCAACTGTCAAATATTGTTAAAAATCAGATGATGAGACCAAGAGTTGGAATAGTGCCAAATAGCACTCAGTTGGAGTCACAAAATATATTAAAGAGGAAACTACCTGAGGAACCAGGGGTCCTGGACTCAAAGAAATCAAAAGTAGCCAGTGATGTTCTTCTGACACAAGCCGTAAGTAATGAAACGGATGATTCCATTGGACAAATATCAGTTTTACGGTGTGTGAGATGTCAGGTGATTTTAACAGCAGAGGATATAACAAGCTGGGTTCTTTCCCCTCATGAAAATGTTCAGCAAAAAATCTGTGTTAAATGTCGAAATATACACACAATAAAACCTGTTCTTCCAGCAAAGATGATGACATCAATGTTGAAAAGTTCTTCTCCTATTGTTATTGATTCAGAGGAACAAATGGCCAGTAATAATTCCGTGCTTGACACTATAAATAGCACAGATAAAAATAACAAAGTTGAAAAAGATCCCAAGAAAACGGAGAAAAATCAGGAAGTGGATAATTCTGTACTTCAGTTAGATTGTGAAAACATTGATTCTCTAGATGAAAATTCTTCCGAGTCTGCAAAAATTAAACAGGATGACTCACCATCAAAAGCCGTGATTGATGTAAGCAGTGGTGACGAAAGTAAGGAAGATGATTCTAAATGTTCAGACCATAAAAAACAAAATAAAGTAATAAAAGTTCAAGATAATAATTCTGGCACTCCACTAGAAATAGAAGATGAAGATGAATTAGCGGCTGCTATTAGAGACGCACAGGATGATTTTGACAACATGGCCAGAAATCTTAGCGACGAAAATGAATCTCAGGAAGATGATTTACAGAAAAATCAATCTTCAACAAAGTCTAATGTTATCGTGATAGATGATGAAGACGATGATGATAATTTTGTAAAACCAAATACAGATAGCATTCCTTCCAAAAGTTTGAAGAGACGTTGTAGTGACGAAGAAGAAGAAGTGGATATCACAAGTTTCTCAGAAGTAAGTTGTCTTTGGTAAAAGTAGCTTATCTGTTTTCATTCATGTGTTTGAATAACTACTTTAGCTAATCATACTGAGGCCTTTAAATTGATTGAGATTAAGGATATAGTGTTGTTTGATGTTGGTTATTGTTTATTTTAACTCTTCTCTATTTTAGTATATGTAGGAATTCAAGAGATTTATAACATACAACTAAAGGACTACAACAAATACACATACCAACATATATTTTTGATAACTGCAAAATAATATTAAAAAAAAAAAAAACAAGTACACAAATCATTGTCAATTTAAATGGGACTAAATCCTTGATCAGTTCCTCATATCAATATGCTGACTACACTAAAATTTGATAATTATATTTTACAACTTTGAATGTTTAAAATCCTGCAACTGAAAGTGTTTTCGAGAGCAGTTATTCTGAAGCAGTTTTGACCAGTAATTAAACTGTTGAACACTGACTTTAGCCCAATCCGCGAGTGAGGGCATATTCGAATACACTTGTCCATCCTTCAGTCATTCCACTCACCTGTCACTCCTTCTGATAGTTTTGTCCCCTTCAGCAATGCTGAGCGGGGACCTAGAAATACCAGGCGTCTGTGCGTCTGTCCATCTCACTTTTTTGTAAGTGCTCTCATGCCTACAAATTTTGACATATTTTCATAAAATTTATAGCAAATGTTTATACCATTAATACCTTTGTTAAGGATGAAAATCAGCCTTGGTTGATACTTTTTGACAGAGTTATTATGGGACTTTGACCAAAATAGTGATTCCGTTTTATTCAAAAAATGACCTAGTAAGCGCTCTCATTAGTGACGTTCCTATGATCGATTATAATCGATAATTGATCGATTTTCAATATGAGATCAATTACTGTGGAAGTACTTTTATTCGTCGACACCAATTTTCGTGGTTTTCATAAATAGCACTAATTTGTGGGTACTTAAATTCGTGGTTTTGAGTTCTGTGCATTACAACTCTACGGAAAAAATGCATTTCGTTGGGAACTTAATTTCGTGGTTTTAGCGAAGCACAAAATCCACGAAAATTGGAACCCCACGAACAATTGTACTCTCACAGTAATCGATTTTAATTTTCAATAATCGATAATCAGATAACTGTTAAAAATGAAACATTTTTTCAATATATGGTATTTTTTTCTGTCGATAATTCTAGAATAAGTGAAGAAAAGTATTAAAATTGTTTGTCATAAGTGGTGTTCTCTTAAAAAAGCATATTCCATTGTTGTATGTCTCTTGTATAGGGAATACAACAGGTTGTAAATATGTATGCATTTTAAAATTTCAAATTAACAGTGAAAATCAATATGAATCAGTTTATGCAATAAAACAGTACAGCAAATGTGACTAAAACCTATCTCTATAAGCACTATAAAGATATGCGATTTTAATCCATAATCAAATCAGAAGGCATGTCCGATTAATCGATTATGATTTTTTTTAATCCAATTCCCAACACTAGCTCTCATGCCTACAATTTTTGACGAATTTTCATGAAATTAGTACCAAATGCTTTTAACCACTAATACCTTGATCAAGTTCGAAAACGGCCTGATGATACTTTTTGGCAAAGTTATGGGACTTTGATCAAAATAATGACTCCGTTTTAGCCAAAACTTGGCCTTCTAAGTGCTTGCATGGCTACAAATTTAGACAGATTTTTTTCATGAAATATATACCAAATGTTTATATCACTAATACATTAGTCAAGTTTGAAAATCAGCCTTGGTCGATACTTTTTACAGAGTTATTGGACTTTGATCAAAATAATGACTCCGTTTTATCCAAAAATTGACCTTGTAAGCTCTCTCATGGCTAAAACTTTTGACAGATTTTCATGAAATTTATATTAAATGTTCATACCACTAATACCTTGGTCAAGTTCGAACATCAGCCTTGGTCAATACTTTTTGTATCCCCACACATTTAATTCTGGAACAGCTCTGAATGTTTCAAAATATTGCAATATCATATACAGTATACTAGTATACTGATTGACCGGTGGAGGACCCAGGAATTCTATTCTTGATTCATCAGAAAATTCACCGTTCAGCCTAAAGTAATTCATTTGAAATTAGGTCATGTAGGTAGGCTTCTTTCTTATTAGGAGTTTTGCATTATAAGTGTTTTATGTTACTCTATGGTATCAACTTCCTGTTTGGCAGGACATTGGAAATTTGGTTTGAGCATTACAAGGTGTGCAGGACAAGATGAAAAACGGTCTATTTGACAAAAAATAGAAGAAACATTTTTATAGACAAATAAAACCCAGTTTTCTGTTTACAGAACGATGTAATGGATCTATCCTCATTTTCTACGTCTGATGTACCACACTGGCATAGTTCATCATGTTCTGTACATACCAGTCTGTTTAAGAAGAAGAGAAAATCACAGTTAGATTTGATCGAAAATAAACAATTAAATGAAATAGAGATCAAGGAGGTTTGTAGAATTATTCATTATGAAATTATGTTGCAAAACTGACAGTAAATTTGTTTGTTGGGTTCCAATTTTCATGGATTTTTTGTCCGTCCCTTTAACCTGAGCTCTGTTACTTTTTACCTCCCCTGAAAAACAAAGATTAAAAAAAAAATAATAATAATCATGAAATAAAATTGATAATGTACAAACCCAAGATCATCAGTCCTGATCCCTTAACATTAAACAAGCTTCCAAAGTGAACATGTTAAAAGAAGAATTACTTAAGGGATACCTTGATAGTGTATGATGCATATTCTTAGTTTGATTACCTTTTAAGTATATGTACGTCACGATTATGCTGCTTGAATGAATTAAGAACAGCAAATGTCTGCTGCTAGCCCCACCGCATTTTCTTTTTGAAATACTGCTTTACTGGAAAATACTGAAGGCACAGCATTTATTTTCTGATTCACTCTGTTCAACTAAAAATAGATTATTTTTGTACTAAACTTCCTTAACTTTAACTGTCTCCATGTACAAATACCCAAACTCCAAATATGTGTACAAATACACTTTTATGAAATATCCCGTAATTTCCATTGTTTTCTTTATTATGTTAATTAAAAACACAGAAAGTGAGATTGTCAGGTGTAGTGACCATTTTTATCTATAAATACATTACACAACTGTATTTGCAAATCAGATGTCCCCAGGACACAAATTGAATGTCCTCAATAACAACACACCTCTATTACAACAGTTATAAATGATTATATCTACAAAAAGAAAAATTGCAATTATGCCAGTGTATGTCTGGCATAAATACATAAGAAAAATCAAGTGTACTCAATGGTTGCCGCCCTTGTCTATGAAAATGTAATGTGGACAACCGTTTAAATACCTGCCGGATTATTTCTTCTATTGTTATCTGAATAAACCTGTTCTATGCAAAATTCATACATTGTACGCTTGCCATACATAAAATTTCTAAAGTCAAATGATAACATGTAATAACATGAATTTTTCAAATTTTGATACAGTATCTGAAAACTGCTTTTGCTATATAACAAAAGTTAAAGGGTGAAATCAGACTGCTGCAAAATTAGAGGTTTTACCTTTGCATTACACTTGTCAACTTTTATTAGTAAATTGGTGAAAATAAACTTGAAATTTAATATGTTTAATTTGGAGTTTTATATGAATTGCAGTCATCAATGAAGATGAGTTATGAAGAATACAGAAGATGGAAGCTAGCTAGGTAAGATGGATACATTATGTCGGGTCCTAGCTAGGTAAGATGGATACATTATGTCCGTCCTAGCTAGATAAGATGGATACATTATGTCGGTCCTAGCTAGGTAAAATGGATACATTATGTCGGGTCCTAGCTAGATAAGATGGATACATTATGTCGGGTCCTAGGTAAGATGGATACATTATGTTGGTCCTAGCTACGTAAGATGGATACATTATGTCGGGTCCTAGCTAGGGAAGATGGATACATTATGTCGGGTCCTAGCTAGGTAAGATGGATACAATATGTCGGGTCCTAGCCAGGTAAGATGGATACATTATGTTGGTCGGTCTTTACATAATGAGGATAAAGGTGGGAAGGAGTAATAGTTCTGTAGTTTCTGATCATTTATCGGTTTCTTTGATCTACAGAGACTGATATTCTCTGTATTACCGAAATTAGACACTATCACAAAAATAAAGATCACTGAAGGCGTCACATATGCCGACGTCATGTTTTGGTACTATTTGTCATGTTCATACGTGTAATACGTTGAATGGAGAATGCATATAAATTATTGAAATAAACAATAGATTTATTGAGTTAACATAGAAATTTTTGCTTATTTCTAGTTATTATAGAACTTAAATATTATTTTATGAATTACTGATAAGAGAAATACAGGACATTTTGTTTTTGATATGGACTTAATCATGGCCTTACACATTAAGCTCGCCCTAACGGGCTCACTTGACTCTGTCTGTGATAACGTCTGTATCAAAAACAAAATGTCCTATTTTCCATATTCATCTGTTAGTCACAGAGGTATATTGTTTTATCTTACTCTGTTTGTCTGTAAAGTAAGTGAGAATCAAACCATCGGTACAAAAAAGAATATTCCAAAGACAAGGACAATATCAGATACACAAGAGTACGGCACAGAAATGAAAAATAGAGACGCACATACAGATGAACAGCATCAGGTGCATCTCCTGCTTCTT
The DNA here is from genome assembly GCA_002080025.1 of Modiolus philippinarum. Taxonomy (NCBI): domain Eukaryota; kingdom Metazoa; phylum Mollusca; class Bivalvia; order Mytilida; family Modiolidae; genus Modiolus; species Modiolus philippinarum. Next base: position 10,057 of record MJUU01017819.1, read on the forward strand.
ATAAGACACCCAATGTGTTGAACTTGTTACATCTGACAATAAAGTCAAATGAAGTATAGGAAAAAAATGACCTGGCAAACAGATATCCAAAAAGTGGTCCAGAAGATTGTGATGTTGACTGTAATTTGTCCTTTCAAACCTATTTTTCGCGACACTTTTCTCAGCAACTAAACTTTACAATATAAACATGATATTAGGTAAGGATCTATATATGGAATTGTATACAGTGCCTCCTGTTTTCTGTTAAAGTGAACAGCTACCTCCTGATTTAGTACATCATGCTTCTAATTTTTATGTTGGAATAAGATCACAGATTTCTTATTTGGTCCAAATGACTTTTTCAAAGACACCATGATATCAGAAAACTGTCACAATTCAATAGAAAAGCCCCTTCACATTGATTTTGTTCAGTTTCAACTCACTGACAAGTGATGGTTTATCAGTGAAATCTTATTGGCTATGTATATGTTTACAATCAAAGTAAAAAAAACATTGTGAAATTTTATATTTAATAATTTTATTATTTAAAAAAACCTGCAAAAATATATTGGCATAGTAAAGCCATGACTTATCTCCCTACACAGGAAATGGAGATCCTTTAAGATTTCTGGAGGTGTACCTCTTTCCAAAGCTTTTTAGAATATTCCCATGTGACATCCAGATTTCATGAAAAATTGTGATTCAAACACGACCCACAGTAGAACATATGGTATATGGATTTTTTATGTCATATATCTCTCTTATAAAGTGATTTTTGTGTACTCTTCATAGGGTATGTAAGTCTCGTCATGTGATTCACGAGAATCCACGATAAACAGGCAATTGGAAATGCCTCCTGCCAAAACATGAGGATTATGATGTTCAAATTTTTGTTTGAAACGTCATATAACTTTGTTTAAAATGTAACTTCCGGGTACAATTTTTGATCCCGGAAGTTCCAAAATTGTACGAGACTAACAGGCCCTATAGTCTAGGATGTCCAAAAAAGGTTTTAAGGCTCTATCAAAGCAACAAACATTCACAGACACAAATTGTTTGATTTTAAATTTCAGAGAAATCAAAGAAAATTTTGAGTTTACAAGCCCTTTTACAATCAATAAACATTCAGAGTCACACACTTTCATATTATTTATATCAGAGAGAGAAAGAGAAGAACTGAAATGGACCAACTATACAAGGATATTAGTAAACTGGTTATGACAGAAGATGAGCTCAGAGCTATAACTAAATTTCCTAAATATTCACCTCAGACCAAGATATTGGACAAGGTAATGTCACATATTAGACAATGTAAAGTTTACCTCAGACCAAGATATTGGACAAGGTAATGTTCATATTATATTAAACAATGTAAAGTGCACCTCAGACAAAGATATTACACAAAGTTCATGTATAGTTTACATCAGACTGAAATATAAGGGTAAAGTTGACCTTCCACTGAAGTATTGGACAGGGTAAAGTTCACCTCAGACCAAGATATTAACGAAGTTCACATCAAAATAAGATATTGGACAAGGTAATGTTCATATTATATTAAACAATGTAAAGTGCACCTCAGACAAAGATATTACACAAAGTTCATGTATAGTTTACCTCAGACTGAAATATTAGGGTAAAGTTGACCTTCGACTGAAATATTGGACAGGGTAAAGTTCACCTCAGACCAAGATATTAACGAAGTTCACATCAAAATAAGATATTGGACAAGGTATGTTAAGCTCAGACCAAGTATATTAGACAGGGACAATGATATTAGACAAAGAAAAAGTCACTACAGACCAAGATATTGCACAAGATAAAGTTAAATTCAGGTACATTATATTACACAAGGTAAAGTTAAACTCGGACCAAGATTTTACACAAGGTAAAGTTAAATTCAGACCAAGATATTACACAAGGTAAATTTAAACCAGGGCCACAAGATAAGATAAAATAACTTTAGATTAAGATTTAGTTGAGATTAATTAAGAGAATATTTAGGAAATTTTTTATTTATTAAGAGACCTGTGGCAATTTAAATTTACCTGTTAGATGTACAGTGTGCAACAGTGTTTTACAAATGCTTCTTTTAGAAATCATTAAAGATGCACTGGAAATATTATTTCTTTTATATTGATAGAGCTTTTTTATATGACCGCAAAAAATTTGAGGTCGTATAATGGTATGGTGCTGTCGTCGTTGTCGTCGTTGTCATCGTTGGCGTTGTCGTCCGTAGACACTTATGTTTTTGGTCAATAACTTAAGTTTTAGTCGTTCAATCCTTATGAAATTTTAACACAATGTTTCTTGGCACCAAAGAAAGACTTTGACTTGTTTTGGTAATTGTAGCCCTGCCCGTTTCTAAAAAAGGGGCCAAAAAGGGCCAAATTTGATGTTTTCATATATTTGGCTGCAGAATATTTATTTTTTATCAGATTTTGATGGGGTTTCTTTCAGTGTTCTCCTGAGGAAATTTCCAATCTGCAGTATGTTAACGGATTTCACACTGCATGTACTGTTCTTGAGATAAATGGGGCCTGAAAGGGATGAATCTCAAAAATTTTAATTTTTTTATTTTTAGTCCAATTTTGATGCAGTTTTTTGCAATGGATTCCTTATGAAAAGTTAACATGGCGATCAACTATCAGATTTTTGATAACTCCTTTCCTTTCTGAGCTATGAGGGTCCAAACTGGACCAAAATTGCATAATTTACAAATTATGTAAAATTTTATTTTTTAACTGATTTAAGTGGGGTTTGTTTCTTTGAATTCCTCTTGACACAAGCTTTAAGTAGTATGCCATCAGAACTTGAATATTTCTTACCGTTTCCAAGCTATAAGGGGCCAAACAGGGTCAAAATTGCAAATACGCAAATTACTTGAAGAATTTTATTTGTCGTCAAATTTCAATGGGATTTTTTCATTGGATTCCTCCTGAAGTGGGTTTTCAAGCCTTTTACTGTGTCCACATTCACTCTAAATTACATTTGTTCAAATTTCAGTGGTCGACATGCTGCGGTCGTATCATGCTGCGTTCGGCATAGCCCTTTATTTTGTATTAACAGAAATATAAAGAAAGTTAAGGGTCATCATCAAATTCAGTGTTCAAACATTTAAGGAGAAAGACTGAATATTTATGTGAAATTATCTCCCTTATTTTATTTTTTTCTGTCTTAGATTATTTTGCAATACACCAATTTTACACTATTATTCAACTAGATCTAATGCTAGGATTTCTGCAAATGAGATAAGGTTTGTCAAACAACAAAAATGTTTTAATCACATATTTATATGTAAATTGTACCATTCTGTCTATGTAATAACCAGATGAGTGTCTGATTGATATTCATGTCTGGGGTAGATAACTGTTATCTGCCCTGTGTTGATGACCTCATTTACCAAGGTAAACAGAATAAGGCTGAAATCAAAGCTTGTTCTCGGTTCAGAAGTGTTTCTGAAAATGAAATGGAGACCCCAAAGGGAAAACAAATTATTATGTTGAAACTTCAGACCTTAGGTGAACGAGGTAAACTTGATTTCTTGAAGTAAAGATACAGTATTGACACTAACTGCAGTTTTTGTGTCGCCTGCTGTAAGCAGAGTCGACACACAGGGATTACTATCCGTCGTCTTATGTCGTCGTCCTGCGTCGTCCCGACAGTTTTTGAATCCACAACTCCTTCTTGTCCGATTCCTACCAAACTTCCAGCATATGTTGTTTAACTGGTGTAGTTGTGCACCTGATACTTAGAATTTTGATTTAACAGATTTCAGAAGTTCACAGAGCCAAAATTGCTCATTTGTGAGTCTCTGTTTTGAATCCACAACACCTTCAAAACTGCCAGTCGGATTCCAACAAAACTTTCAGGATAGATTGTTCACCTGATGTAGTTGTGCACCTTATATATAGAATTTTGGTTTTACAGATTTTAGAGGTCCACAGAGCCAAAATTGCTCATTTGATAATCTGATTTGTTAATCCCCAATTCCATCACAACTATAAGTCAGATTCCAACCAAACTTGAAGGATTTGTTGTTCACCTGATGTACTTGTGCATCTGATACTTAAAATTTTGATTTTGCAGTTTTAGAGGTTCACTGAGCCAGAATAGATCATTTGTTAATTCTGTTTGTTTATGTGGAACTCTTTCAAAACTGTAAATCATATTCCAACCAGCCTTTCAGAATACATTGATTACTTGATATAGTTGCGCACCCGATATTTAAAATTTTGATTTTACAGATTTAAGAGGTTAACAGAGCCAAAATAGCTCATTTGTTAATTGGGTTTTTTAATCTTCAACTCCTTCACAACTGTCTGTCAGATTCCAACCTAATTTTCAGTATATGTTGTATATCAGGTCTGGTTATGCACATTATACAATGTACTTAGATTTTTTTACCGATTCTAGAGGTTTGCCAAGCCACTAAGCTCATATGTTAAATCAGATTGTTAATCTGCAAGTCCTTAAAACTGTAATTCATATTCTTAACCAAATTTGCAGCATATGTTTTTCTCCTAATCTAGACATGCACATTTTAAGTAAAATTTTAATTTTGCATATTTTAGAGCTTCACTGGACCAAAATGGCTCTTCTGTAGTGCAGGTGACACAAGTGTTCCATGGAACACCCATCAATTTTATTTTGTTATTATTGTTAGCAAGATTCTTTTCAACTGTCAGAATGAAAAAAATGCAGATTTTGAACCCAACTCAATCCGAACATTTTTAGCCTCTCTCAACAGATACATGTAATGGCAGTGATAACGTTCCAAAAGTATTGCAACAGTAGAAATTTACTGGTGCATTTATTTTTAGAAACACTTCTAACCGAGAACTAATCTCATTGTTAAAACTTTGTCTGATGATGAACTTACAAATATTGATTTGGACCAGATAATCTCACATGTACATTGGCGGATCCAGCTTTTTAAAAGGGGGTTCCTATTTCAAGAAAAAAGGGGGTTCCAGTTGTTTTCTTTCTTTCTTTGTTTAATTTTGTCAATTTTGCCTAAATTTTGCTCGAAATGTTTGAAAACAAAATGAAAATGTTATCGTTTTTTTTTTTGTATAACTTGCATCATTCTTCTTTCAAATATGTGATAAACAGATTATTACATATCTGTTCCGATATCTGCCCTGATATCAGTCAGAGACCGATATCTGCCCTCTGCTGCCGTGTCGGGCAGATATCAGGTCTCTGACTGATATCAGGGGAGATATCGGAATAGACATGTAATAATCTATACATATCTTTCATTAATAATAAATACCAAACAATATAACATATATATAATAACAGTATATCTGCTCTCTTGCATTCTGAACCAACTCATTAATCCAACAAGTCATGAATTAAAATTTGCCTTTGTTTTAACTTTTTACTAGGTATTGGAATACATTAAAGTGGAAGGTTGCAAATCATATAAACTGGAGGGTAAAGTGAAAGCATTCAGACATTATCAGCATAAACTCAAACAACGCTTAGAGGAACTCAAAAGTAAGTTAATTATATGAATTATCTCCCTTGCTATCATTCTGATGGATCCAAATCTGTAGCTTTCTGTAGCTTTTATGTAATGCAGTACAAAACAAGTGTCAACTATAATCTGGACAGTATTCACTTTAAATATAGAAAGAAAATAAGATGTACATGTATAGTCATAGCAACAAATCTGTCCATTTGTTGGTAGGAGGGTTTATTTATGGGTGTCCCTTATTTGCAGAAATGAAACAAAATATATTACAAAAACTAAATCCTAATACTTGATAAACATGACTAACAACACTTTGTGATGATGTCAGTGTAGTAGGATGTGCCAAGACAGAATTTAATACCCCACCCAATATTGATGTCACAGATTAGGAACTTCAACATACAATTTGATTGATTGATTGTTTATTTAGAGTTTAACATCCAGTGAGCAATATTTCAGTTATATAAGAACATACAATATGTACATAGAATCAAAGGACACATGGTTTAGAGAGATGCATCATTGACATTTAAACAAAACAGTATTGTGTGATGTTGAGGGATTTCTCTTACTAATCTGCCATTATATTGTCTTCTTATATAGATAGATATTTGTAGCAAGATTTTAATTCTTGAGTAAAATTTGAATAAGTGATATGACTTTTCCTGGTATTTTATTGATCAACACTGTGGTGTGTTTTTATTTTACGACAATGCTATTTAGTTTATTGTCGATTCTTGTTGGCAGTGTTGAATGTTTCTTAGAAATATTGTTGCTATTCAGAACAAAACATTGATATCACAAGAAAACGACCTATGAAAAATGTTCAGCTCAGAATATATTTTACAACTTGGGTAAAAATTCCATGTTCAAATATAATAAACTCCCAAAGGCTTATTTATCATTGTCTGCCAAATGTGAATAGATGAGATCATTATCTTAGTTGAACAGATGTATACGATTCTTGAAAAAGTAATTTTGCTGTAATAAACAGTATTTATTACAATAATAATTTCTTATCGAGAGTCTCATCTATTGTTCCTACTATGATAATGATATACCAATTCACACTTGGCAGATAGTGTTTATTATATTTTGATATTACATAACTCAAGCGGATATCCAGTGATATACAATTAATTTGAGTTATGAAACTTATAAATATCTGATAAACTATTATGAAGAAATAGAAAATCAATTATTCTGAAGTAAATGGATCTGAAAAATATTGTGAAAGTAATATTGTTCGTGGGGTTGTAATTTTTGTTGTTTTCATGGTTCGCTATAACCACGGAATTATGTTCCCAACAAAATGGACTTTTTCCCTATAATTTTAATGCTAAGAATTAGAAACTGAAAAATTTAAGTAGCCAAGAAATGGTGATATTTATGAAAACCACGAAAATTGATGTCAATGAATAAAAGTACTTCCACAGTATATTGAAATACTATTATTCTGAGAAAGAGTAAAAAATCACCAAAAAAAATAAGGAAAACATTATTAAGGCCATTATTAAAAAATCCAAGATTTTCATCCCATTTTGCCCTTTTTTAAAGTACCTGAAGAACATTTCAGTTTTGGTCATTTTCTTCTAAATTCACAGCATGTTCCCATGTTGATGGTAAATGAAAAAAAAAATGAAAAGGTGGGAATGGAATCTTGGATTTTTTTATAATGGCATGTTCTAAGAAAAACACCAACACAACTTAACTATATGGTTATCTGTTTCTAATTTCAGATTTCCACATTGAAAGGGGGATAAGTAAGAGTAAATTGGACTTCCAATTAGATAAAATAGCTGTGGTTTGTGATAAAATATATGAACATCTTCCGGAAATAAAGAAGCACATCAAAAATAAGAAAGACAACTCCGATACACCATCAACATCAACACCAGAGGCCTCCGTCAAATCTAAAGTTAAACAAGTGAAAAAATCTAAACCTGCAGCATGTAAAAAACGGAAATCTGCTGAAATATATATAGATAACCCTGAAGAATATGGTGAAGGTATAGGTAACCAATCAGGAACACCGTTAGTATCTTTACCGGGCAGTTACGGAAACATTGTGCCAACTGTTGTACAAGAAGCTATTGTAGGTCAGCAGCCATTGATACGTGTCCCTGTTAAGGTACAGCCTACATCTGGTGTAAGCATGCAAGGGACTGGTATAATTAGATTACCTGTAGCTGGGTTACAGGCCCCTAACATAAGATTACAAGTTACTGGTACTCCTGTATTATCAAATGTTGGAATGGCCGGTCCATCACATACTCAGGCTGATACCAGTATATTTCCTTCTAATCATCAAAGTACAATAACAGTTCCGAGTGTTGGTACCTTACCTCAGATTCCATATAGTGGTGGCATTCCTGTACAAGTTTCTGTTCCATTAATTCATTGTAATGCAACACTGACATCACAAAGAGATCCAAGTTCTAGTGTTGTTACAAGTACAAATTCAGACATCTCACTTTCTGTTAATTCTCATACTATGCCTAAACAGACTGTTGGAATGGGATTGTCAGTTCAAACTTCAACTATGCAGAATGTAGTGATTGGAACATCTATTCAATATTCACCAGAAATAAGTAAAATTCTTAATGCACCATCAGGTGTCCAGAATTTAGGTCAGCACCCTTCAACATCAGCTTTCAGTGAAGTTATTGGACAAATTATTAAGAAAAATATATCAGAAGATTTATGTTTAGATGATAAGGAACCGGAAAATAAAACTGATTCTCAAACAGCGGAAAAACAAACAGACAAGTCTGAGTATGTCCCGCCTATACCTAAATACGACGTTAACTTGTTGAAGGATCAGATACTAGATGATGCAACAGGAGAATTGATATCGGTTGTTATAAATGATGAAGATACAGAAAATCAGGACAACGAAAAAAACATTGAATCGCCCAATACTTATGAAAGTAATAAGAATTTATCTGAAAACCAGAAAAGTTTAAATCAATTAAAAACTGGATATGTTGACAAGGAGCCTCTAGATGCTTCATCAGAAAAAGTGGAAAGTGTAGAAAATGACGATACTAACATTGAATCTCTGTTAAATGATATTAAGTCACTTAGTGGTGGTATCGAGCAAGATGAAAGTCTAAAACAAACAGAACAAGCTGCCTTATCTAATTCTACCTTAAATGATCCTGTCGGATCATTGTTAGAGGATAAAACAGATCAAGTTGATGGAGATATTTTTAGCTTTTGTGTCAACAAGGATGGAGGTAATTTGTCAGAATCTGATTCTAATAATAGTGCACAAACAAACCCATATATGGAGGACTCAGACTGTAACAATAGTAATGCAGGTGATGTAAGTGATGGGGAATCCAGTGCACCTAAAATAATTTCTGTCATGTCCATTGCTGATGTACTAGGTGACGGTTATAAAAGTGTAGAGGGATCACCTGGCATAGGTCCTCAAGGTGATAATGATTCAGTTATAATGACCTCTACTGCTGAAAACGAAAACTTATCTGAAAATTTATGATTTATATATAGATCCTTTATTCATATTGTTTTCAGGAGTACAGAAGTTTAGCTACTGCTTCCTCATGCAATTAGGATATTCAAATTATCATGAACTTTTTTTTGTTTTTTAACTCACCTGGCCTAAAGCCAGGTTGGGCTTTTTCCATCACCTGGAGTCTGTCATCCGTTGTTAACTTTTATTTAAAAAAGAAGATCTTCTCCTATATAAATTGATTATAATAGTCCTTGGGTGGTCCCCTTCAAAAAATTTGTGCAGCAGGTCTGCACCCAATCCTTACCTGCAGGGGGGAATATAGTTTAGACCCTTTCAGACGTGCCATTCAGGTGTCTTAAAAAGTACTGTCCATGTCAACAATGGTCCAGGCATACCTGTCAACTCACCCGATTTCTGCGGGTCAGACCCGATATTTTCACTTGTCACCCGTTGAAATGTAGCAACCCGATCGGGTTGTTAAATAACCCGAGAATCGAAGTCGTCACCCGTGTTCACCCGGATTTGATTTCCGGTAACGTTTTGTGTATTAATGTTCGTATTTACATTTCCGGTTGTGTTTTTTTTACTCTATCGGTTTGGAATACTGTCTCCTATTGTTATAATTAAGCTGTTATGGAGTTTAATGAGCCGTTTTTAAGACAACTACACGCATTGAGTGTACTCGGAATGTCTTCAACTCAATGGAAAAGACGGATTTCTGGACCAGCAGTGTCGTCAACAACCCCACAAAATGGAAAAGCTTTACAAGTGTTCGCGGTAGAAATAAAAGTTTGATTGGGAACTTTGGGTAAAATTAAGCGACCTGGTGATTAGTAAATCAGACAGTGAACTTTTTTGATAGTTAAAACGATCGACAACGATTTTAGATCAGAATTTAAAATTGACACATTATGCCCAGTTTTGGTCCAAGTAAAAATCTTGATCAAAAAAGGTGAAACAAAGCCAAAGGTATTCAATAGACATGAAATTTAATTATCATGTCTGTTGTTTATAAGTAGATAGAAAGTGAGTATTAAAGAATGTAAATAAATTGCTCGATAAGTAAATAATTGGGTTGAAAAAAGTCTGTCACACATTTATAATAGAATAATTGGGATGAAAAAAGTTCGTCTCGCGTTATGACCAGATTTTTTACCATCCAATGCAGGTCATGACCAGATTTTTGGTCATTAGAGGTTGACAGGTATGTCCAGGTGAACAGTACAGGCTCTTGAGAACCTCTTGTTTAAAAACCTAAACATTGAATATACTGTAAAAGTATTAATTTTCGCGGTCTATGAAAAATCGACATATTTGCAGGTATCAATTTTCACGGTTTCAATGTTTTAAGGCTTTTTCCACACAAAAACATATTTTCACGGGTACTATTTTTGGTGTTCCAGAACCAACCGCAAAAATAAGTACACCACATAAATTAATACGTTTACAGTATCTTATTTTTGTATTACTTGGCATTATGATGAATTTGGCATGTAACATACCATTTAGAAACTTAAACATTGAGTATCTCTCTGTAAATGGTTAAGTGATGTGGATTTTATAATGTACATTTGTATTTGTCATGGTAAGAATATATAAATACATAATGATTGTTCTGAGGCTCATAAATTACACTTTGTGAAGAATGCTTAAGGTATTAGCTATTGCACAAGAGCATCATCATTTTACAAAACACATCTTGTTGAAATCTATAGAAATTTCTTTTCAACATAAAACTTCCAGGTCCCTATCAATAACAAATGGCAGCCATCGTGATCAAGAACTCTGTGCAGTTTGGTTTCTCTCTGATAATGCAACCAAACTGCACAGAATTCTTGATTGCAATGGCTGCCATTAGTTTATCTGGAACAGCATACATGTAAATAACATTCATAATTTTATTTATTTTTTATACGACCGCAAAAAATTTGAGGTCGTATAATGGTATGGCGCTGTCGTCGTTGTCATCGTTGTCGTTGGCATTGTCGTTGTCGTCATATGTAGACACTTTTGTTTTTGGGCAATAACTTAAGTATCAGTTGACCAATCCTTATGAAATTTTACCAAAGTGTTCCTTGGCACAAAAGGAAGGCTGGGGTGGGTTTGGTTGTTTTGGCCCCTCCCATTTTCAAAAAAGGGGCCAAAAAGGGCAAAATTGGGTGGTTTCACATATTCGGCTCTAGAATATTTATTATTTATTGGATTTTGATGGGGTTTCTTTCAGTGTATTCCTAATTAAATTTCCTTTCAGTAGTATGCAACGAATTTTACGTAGTATGTACCGTTCACGAGATAAATGGGCCCAAAAGGGGCAATTTTCAAGAATTTCATTTTTTAAATTTTTGGTCCAATTTTGATGCAGTTTTTTTTTTTAACAGATTCTTTTTGAAAATAAACATAGAGTTGCACCATCAGATTTTTGATAACTTGTTTATTTGCCGAGCTACGAGGGCCGAATGGGGGCAAACCTGCAAATTTGCAGGTTACCTAAAATTTTTATTTTTCATCAGATTTCAATGGGATTTTTTTCTGTGGATTCCTCTTGATATAAGCTTTCAGTAGTATATCAACCAATTTGGCGTAGCTCTTTCTGCTTTTGAGCTACAAGGTGTCAAAAGGGCCAAAATTGCAATTTTTTAACATAAGTGAAATCTTTTATTTTTTATCAGATTTCATTTGATATTTTTGTTTGTTTTGGAGTCCTCTTGTTGCAAGCTTTTGTTAGTATGTCAAAAGATAGCTCTTACCATTTTTTAGCTATAAGGGGTCAAAGTGGCTGGAATTGCAATTTTCAAAATACGTAAAATCTTTTAATTTTTTACTGGATTTTAATGGGGTTCCTTTCTTTGCATCCTCTTATGGTATAGTTAAAGTAGTATGTTGACCAATTTGAGATACCTCTTACAATTTCCGATATATATAAGGAATTATAAGGGCCAATTTTTATTTTCCTTAGTTTGTGTGCAGCTAATAACTGGTTCAAGCTCTTTATTGTGTCCATTTAATTACTGTATCAAGCTCTTTACTGTGTCCTCATTCATTTTGAATACACTTATTCAAATTTCAGTGTTCGACATGCTGCGGTCGTATCATGCTGTGCTCGGCGTAGCCCTTTATTCCAAACATTATTTTGATATTGAATTGAATGGTAAAACCTAAGCTGCTTTAAAGAACAAATTAAAGATCAACATTGAGTACTGACACAATGTATAAATTACCAATACATTGTGTAAAATACTGATACAATGTACAAATTACTGATACAAGGTGTAAAAAACTAATACAACATATAACTTACTGATGTAATTTGTAAAAAACTGATATATATTGTGTAAATGATGAAGCAAACCGACAAAATACGATTCTTTAAAACTGCAATGACTATATTTAGATGTGTACTAAACTAGTTGTATGGAATCACGGTTATGATCATATTCAACTTTGAGGTTGTCAGGGCTTTTTTTTTTTTTTT
>MJUU01017820.1:5790-20042 GCA_002080025.1 Modiolus philippinarum
CCACCACCACCACCACCACCACCATAGACTATCGTCCAACCACCACCACCACCATAGGCTATTATCCCACCACCACCACCACCACCCAGATACCTTAAATTCACTACCACCACCACCGCCGCCGCCACCACAATAGACTATCAATCAAGCAGCAGCAGCAGCAGACAGACCTAACCCCTTACCAACAGCAGCAGCAGATATATCCAAGTATTGACGAGAAGCAGCAGCAGCAGCAGCAAAAACCCGTAAAAAGGTCGATAAAAACAACAAAAGTGCAATACATTCATCGAAAATACGATCTGAAACATGAACTGTGAATACAATTATACGGAATAATGAAAACCAATGTAAACTATGAGATAAAAAAAACGAACTGAAAAAAGAAATTCGAACACAATTCAACAAAAAGTGGATTGAAGTTGTACATTATGTTGACCAAACCAATCAGAAGCCTCCATTTGTCATGGATTGACCAATCAGAATGCAAAAAAATCAATCAATTAAATCACCCCTTACAAAATTAACCGACCAATCACAGCCATCGATACAAATGACTTTGACTATATAAAGCCGCGATCGACCGACTTCCTCAGTCGCCAGACTGCCATTCTGCTGACCAGTTCGAAAGCGAAGATACCTTATGTAAATGGTAAGTAATTACCTATCATTATTTAATATTCAAAACTAAATATTATAACTAAATAATATCATTTTGTCGTTACAGATGTATAACAGTGAACATCATCGTCGTGACAACCAACACCAATTTAGTTGTGGAATATTTGAGAAGACATTTTCTAGAAAATACAATCGTAACCGACATATGAGAATCCACAACCAAAACCCTTTACCCATATGTCATAAACAAGAGAAGCACAAAGTTAAACCAGAACACCAGCCAACAGACTGTAACAATGGGGAGTATATAATCAAGCTGAAAATTAAACAGGTGGTACCACCTGGCATAGAATTAACGTGTTATACACTAACAGTTAAAAACGTTCAGGACTTCTTACTTGATCTACCCAACATAATAGACTACATTCTAGGGGAGGTGATAGTTGAGATGGAACAGCACGATTTAGTACAGACCACAATTCAGTGCCCAGCATTGGACTTACCTTTTCAATTACCTACTATGCAGGTGGGCCAACTATGCCCGGGAGAATTGATACAGAAAATCGAACACGTACTACAGTGTGAACATTTGAAATGAAAACATTAATTTAAATACATATTGTACAGGAAGCATGTGGATCTGCGACCCGTGTCTGCCTAACTGACGGAGATAGTTAAAAAAATGTAAATCTGTTAATATATTGTTGTTTATAAATACAAAATGAATCGAGAAACCAAATCCGAAATGGATACCAACCAGATCACCAGATTCAGAATGGAAGGTATTCTAGACAATAAAATGCGTTAACAAAGTATCACATAAAAAAAGAACAAAAAATGGTGTATATGACAAAACATATCAAGCGAAAACTTATAATTAGGTTCAAATAACTCTGGTAAATACAAATAGCACTAAAATCATATGACGACAAATACAACATGATTTATTTATCAAAACTGGAACATGAAGGATTAGGTTAGGGCTATGGTACAGGTAAATAATTAATAAGGGTTCAGTTTATGTAGTATTCAGCAACACATTAAGGTGAAGCTAATGCTACTAAGGTTATAGAAATAGTTTTATGGAAACAGTATTTTGGGGTAGAGTAGTACCATCAGGTTATAGATAAGCTATTTAAAGAAGATGTAGATCTATCATTCAGTAAGTCACCATTCCTGAAACAAAAAGTGGATTGAAGGTGTACATAATACGGACCAATTAAATTGCAGAGAATTCAACCAATCAGAAGCCGTCTTACAAAATGAACCAACCAATCACAACCATCGAGACTATATAAAGGTGCAATCAACCGGCTTTCTCAGTCGCTAGACTGACAAAAAAAATGGATAAAATTCATATGCAATTATTGTTTGCATCCCGTCCCGCTGAGGTCTACAACATCTTGGTGAAGGCTAAAAATCCTCAGAAGCATTATGAAGGCCTCGAGAAATGGAAACAAAGACTAGTTGATGCATTTTACTCTGCCAACTGTAAATAAAATGGATAATTCATTATTGAAACAAATCACCTCCGAAAATGAATAAAAGGACATACAACTAAAAATTTTGTCAGTTGATTCCCAACTCTCGAACGTATCGGACAAAATGTCGTGCATCTACGTCGTTACTCCTACTGGAAAGAAGAAATATGTGAAAGAAAAAGAAGAGTCGAAACCTGGATATCGGCGGAAAATCCGGCCAGATTTACCTTTTATCAACACTGACACCATGCATTTAAAACCCAAGAAAAAGAAGTGCTCCAAATGTCAAGAAATAAAAAAACCGCTCTGAATTCGACAATAAGAGGTGGATTTGTAAAATGTGTACCGATTTTTATACCGAATGGGCCAAACTGAACAAACAGGTGAAAAAGGACCGCAAAAAATTACAAGAAGACTATACTGCCAAGAAAGTCAACACCAAAACCAATGAGACAAAGCCCCAATGAGCATCAACAAAACAAAGAAGATAAAAAAAAATAAAAAAGGAACAGAAAAGATAAAAGAAAAGAATAAAGGATGAAGAAAAAAAAAGGAAAAGGGGTAATGCAGCCTATAACTATATGGTTATAGACAGTCACAAGCCTGGAGAAATGCAGAGTGACCTAAGTAAGCTCTCGCATATAATCAATACAATAGATCTAGCAAAATATATCATTAAAAAAAGTTCAGGTAAAAGGTTAAGAAACTGGGTAAACAATATCAATAAAGTAGTTTAGGTCGGGTGTATGTGTTGGGAATCTTAATTATTAGAAAAAAAAATAATATTCAAAAATAAATTAAAAAAAATGAACACAACTCTAATAGTTCGAAAAAATTACAGAATAACATTCAAATAAAAATAATAAATGAATATAAAGTTTTCATGGGTTAGTGGTTCGATAAAATAAAGATGATCATGAAATATTGTGAAAAGGGGAAAATAGAAAGGCAATAGCAGATTTTACTAGAGAAAGAAGGGACAAAACTCTAAGAATTGATTGAAAAGGGAGATAATATATAAATATAATAGGGAACAAAATAGCAAAGCAGACGACAGTATAGAAATTGGGCAGGAAAGGGGAAATCACTCTAAGAATTGAATGAAAAGGGAGATAATTATGTAATATGATAGGAAGTAATTATGCAATATAATGGGAAATAATAATACAACGGCAATAGCAGACGAAAGTATGGAAATAAGGCGGAAAAAGGGAAATAACTCTAAGAATTGGATGAAAAGGAAGATAATTATGTAATATAATAGGAATTAAATATGTAATATAATGGAAAATAATAATACAACGGCAATAGCAGATTTTACTAGAGAAAGAAAGGCAAAACTCCAAGAATTGATTGAAAAGGGAGATAATCAATAAATATAATAGGAACAAAATAGCAATAGCAGACGACAGTATAGAAATTGGGCAGGTGAGGGGAAATCACTCTAAGAATTGAATGAAAAGGTGAGATAATTATGTAATATAATAGGAATTAATTATGTAATATAATGGGAAATAATAAAACAACGACAATAGCAGACGAAAGTATAGAAATATGGCGGGACAAGGGAAATACCTCTAAGAATTTGATGAAAAAGGGACATAATTATAAAATAAGGTAGAACATAAGAAAATCACTCATGAAAAGGGTTAGACAACAGGAAATTAAGTCAAACATTGAACTACAATACAAAGAACAATACTGAAAATGGGTTGAAAAGGTATAACAACATTAAAATAGGTAGGATATTAATCTAAACATTGGATTGAAATACAAAGAACAACATTGAAAAGGGGTTGAAAAGGTATACCAACAATAAAAAGGGTGGTACAAGGAAAAAAATGACAGAAAAGGGAAGAAAATACAAAGAATACCATTGAAAAAGGGGTATAATACAATTACAACACAAGAAAAAATCAGAAAATTCCGACTTCCGGTCTTAAACTGCGGATGCGTCATATAATAAAGTCATACATGATAATAAAGTCATACATGACCCCTGCGGGGTCACGTGTTGTTCCAATATGTCATTTCCGGTTAAAATGGGTACCTACACTAGATAAATACCCACTTCCGGTCTATACCTGGGTCAACGCCCACTTCCGGTCGCGCATGTACACTGTACTAAGGTCATACAAGATCCCTGTGGGATCACGTGTTGTTCCAACACGTCATTTCCCATCAACATGGCTACTTACAGTAGATATACACCCACTTCCGGTCTATACCTGGGACTACGCCCACTTCCGGTCGCGCATGTACATTGTAGCAAGATGAAATCACACCCCTACGGGATCACGTGTTGTTCCAACACGTAATTTCCGGTCAATATGGCCGACTAGGGCCTCAAATAGGGCTACTTCCGGTTGCGCATGCGCAACCCAAACATTTTGGTTCCGGTCACGTGAATTCCGCTTCCGGTCACGTGACTTCTGGTCACGTCATATCTGGTCTATGTCACTTCCGGTCTACGTCACTTCCTGTGACGTCACATCCACCTCGATCCACCTCATCCACCTCTTCAAATATTAGACGAAAACCACCTATATACTACTAATCTACTCTGAAACTACATGGTTAGAGAGAATTTTACTTTGTCACGGTGATTAGGAATGGCTTCTCTATATTATTTGTCCATCAGAGTTATAACTCATACAGACTAACATCGTTGAACCATGGACCCAGCTTCCCCAGTCAAGTGTTTGAGGACCATGTCCTTCGCCACAAACCCTTGACATGTTTGGCTTATATTTTCTGGGCTGCTTCTGTACACTTGAAGCAAATTGCTGGACCAATAAAATTAATCAAAATTGGTTGAAGATTGATTTTTATACATTTGGCTCGTTGCTTTTGATCAAGAGAAGTAGTCCAGGAAATATAAATGAGATCTGCCAAATTTAAAACAATTCCGATGACTCATTTAGTTGCTTCTTGTGTAGAGAAGCAGCCCAGCAAATATAAGCCAAATCTGCCAATGGTTTGTGGGAAAGGACATAGACCTCCAACACTTGACTTGAGAAGATGCTAGTAGTGTATCACGTCACTTTGGGCCCATAAAGCCAATGTTAAAGTTCCCTCCAAACTTCCGTCCGAAATTATCGATCGTCTTGATTAATCAATTATCAGTTTTTTTGAAAGCTAGTTCTGTGTGTAATAACTGTCATTCCGTTTATTTGTATACAGACATGGATATTTTAACCCGTCCCTTAGATATATTTATAGTTGGGATTTACGCTTAAAGCCCGACCTCTTCCCAGGCATCCCTTTCATTTTGTATAATGTCTTCCAGCGTCTTGAACGTAGAACACCGCAAAGGTAGTGAAGCGGTGTGAAAGTGGTGGGACGCTAGAAGATATTTAGTCATATATTAAACTTATAATCCCTAACATAACCCTTCGTAACCTAAACTAACCCACCTAGTTATACCTAAAACCTAACCAAAACCCTCTATGTTTAGGTAACTCATTATCTTCATTTTTGTGTTGTTCCAAATTACTCCGGAAGCTCTGTAAATGTATTTCCTGTTTTTCCGTGCTTTTCTGTTGTTTGAGTTGCATACATGTTGCTCTTTATGATCGTACCCCTTTTTGCAGTCGGTACAGAAGTAGACGCGGCCAAGAAATGCAGTCATGCTTGTAATGACATCGTAATGGTTGTCGTGGTAGTACAGGTATATTTTTTTCTCGGCTTTAGGGCAATGATATATGATTCCGTTGAAATGATCTCTGGATATTACATGTATTTGATATTCCGGTAGAAGCGATTGGAATTGTTTGATCTCTTCGATGCCACATTGTTGTACAGGTACTCCCGCTTTTGTGTGTAGATCTAATGCTAATTCTTTCTGGATGTACTTGCCATGTTTGATAGAGCTCCACTGTTCGTGTCCGTAATGATCTTGATTTATTTTAGCATGTAATGAAAATACAATATTTTTTCGGGTGTACTATAAAACACGACGCCTTGAAAATAACGCCATCGATCGATTGCATCATTTTCTGGAATATTTAAATGATAAAGTAGCTCGATGTGTCTGATTTTATACAGGTAAACACGTTGTAACGATGGTTCTGACTGGTCGGTTATTTTTGTTACGGACTTTGTGATTGGTCGATTATTCTGTGTTCTGATTGGCTGGTTTTATAAGAAAGGCGGCATTTGATTGCTTGAATCCCCTGCGATTTCATTGGTCGGTTCATTTCTCTTTTGTTATCGTGTTTCTTTTAATAATTCGAATATTCCAGAAAATGATGCAATCGATCGATAGCGTTATTTTCAATGTGTGCGGATCAATAATTCTATTGAATTATACTGATGCGAATCATAATAAGAGTGTTTCATTTACTTTATGCTTCGCATATTTAATATTTTTTTATGAATTGAGTTATTAATTAGATTTCATTATGTGTTAGATGTATTGATTTTCTAACGATTTTCATAAATTTTCTTCAATGTCCAACACAATATATAGTCCTTGGGCTGGAAACACTTTCCGTGCACCCCCCCCCCCCCCNCCCCCACCCCCACTTCCGAATAAGACCGGTTTTTTTCAGTCCTTCTATGTCCCCAAAATAAAACATGTTAACATGAACATTACCTGCACGCATAGACAGTATAGGGCCACTTTTATAGTACACCCGAAAAATTATTGTATTTTCGTTTTAACATAAGTTTCATCTTTTAAGCTCCATAGTTTTTTTACAGATAAGTAATATGTACTGAAATTTGGTATCAAATTAAAGCTAAAAATCTGAATATATATTTAATAATTGCCGATGCAAAAATAATTAATGATTTGTTAGCAACAAATTGTACGCAAAAATTTTAGTTTCAGACGTATTGTAGGTTCATAAATGTCAAAATTAGCAACCCTCCCCCTAAAAATTAAGAGAAAATTTTAAATATTCAGGCTCTAGATGATAAAAAGATAATGTTTAATAGGAATTCTAGCATGTATTCCACTTAAACTGACATGCAGAAGGTCATTTAAGTAGATTAAAACTTTTCAAAAGGTCTCTTTTCGACTCTTCCGTCCGAAATTGTATGAAAACTGGAAAGTTTCCATTTTTCAGAATTTCAACTGTTTTGACTTTGAGATGCAAATACTTCATGAAATTGATATATAACTTGAAATGTTGATTTAATATCGTTTCATCATATCTAAGCAATTAGAAAGTATGTTTTTCAGCCTTTTAGACTAACTACAGTCTCATGAATTACAAAAATATTACCCCTTACCACACATATTTATTTCATTTTATTCAGCTTGAAAAGCTTAAACATTGTATAAAGGTCCAATGACATATCATTTTCAAAGATCAAAATACACAGAGCCTCCCATATATCAAAATAAGGTCATGTGCCCGGTTTATGGGCAGTTATTCAGCGATTTAACTTTGAATTTCGGAAAATTCTGAAATACTGGAAATTCCAATTTTTCACGATAATCGTCCAAAATATTCAATTTTACCCATATTTTGGTGTCAAAATAACATATTATGATATATCAAATGCATCTTTTGCAAAGAAAGTAAAACATTATAAAAATTTTAGTTTCTTGATATTTGGGTAATTGGATGTGGTTTGTTTCCATTGATTTATTCACTTTTTTACCTTTTGGGGCTATTTAGGGCTTGCTATATGGTGTGAGGTTCCTCACTGTGTTGAAGACCGTACGGTGACCCCTAGATGCTTTGTTTTGGGTCGTTTTAACCTGGATATGGGATGTTGTCTCCTTGACATTTACCCCATTTACTTTCTTTTTCATAATTAGTATGTTTTTTTTCATTTATATGTAAAGATAGTCATATTTTGGAGATTTTTAAGTTTAATTTTGTTGGGGTAGGGGTAAGTCTTTTAGTATTTAGAGTCAAATTGAACACTCCTTATTTTTCTAAACAGTGTTTTTAGATAACATATGTATCGGTTAAGACAATGAATTGGCATATCTGCAGATAAATCCTCCAGATTTGCCACATATAACGATTTAAAGGTGAATTTGGACAAATCTGAAATGCTAAAAATTCCAATTTTTCATCAATTTTAGACAAAATATTGAGTTTCAGCTGACAACTGGGATTTGAAATACCAAATCATGATAGTATTCATGCAACAGTGTTGTATGCAACGCAGAATTTGCGTGTGGTGGTTATTTTTATCCCAACTTAGACAAAAAATTGACAATTTTGGGGGAAATGTGTTGGGGTAGGGGTAAGATTTTTGGTATTTAGAGTCACATTAACACCTTTGTTTTTCTAAACAATGCTTTAAGAATCAATGTATCGCTTAGAACAATTAATTTGCATATCTGCAGATATTTTATAGATTTGATGTATATTGCGATTTAACAGTTAAATATGGACAAACTTGAAATGTTGAAAATTCCCATTTTTCATCAATTTGGGGAGAAATATCGAGTTTTAGTCGACCAATGGGTATTAAAATACCAAATCATGATGTAATTCATGCAACATTGTCATATACAGCACACATTTTGCATGTTCTTGTTATTTTATAGAAGCAAAGATAACCTGTACGATCACCAGAAAGAGAAACATCAAATTGGATTCGGATCATCTATTCGACCCTTAGATGTTACCCAACCCAAGCAACATTACATCATTGAAAAGGAGAAAGGAACGAAAATACCTCGTTTTAACACCGAGTCAACAGAGTACTGAGTGGCCTTTAAAAACCTAAACGTCCAGAATGTTCCAGATATTTTAAAATCGTTACAAAAACTGTTCGACTCCATTTTATCAGACCTCAACAGCGGAATGAAAGAAGAAGATTTGGTGCAAGTCACCATTGAATGCCCAGACCTAGATTTCCCCATCAGACTACCATTCATGCAAATGGGACAGGTGACAGGTGACATAATATTAGCAGAAATAGAACGAGTGCTGCAGTCCAACGAACACTTTGTCTTAGACTAGAGTATCCAGTTAAATATTACTCATGTTAGCCTTCCGAAGGGTGGTACCAGAAAGAAATGTGAATACGTGGACACCGAAAGGTTCCTGAAGGAAAAGCGATGTAACATTCGTATACAGAACGATGACAATCTCTGCTGTGCCAGAGCCATCGTAACGGCCATAGCAAAAATTGACGGACACGAACAGTGGAACTCTATCAAACATTGCAAGTACATCCAGAAAGAATTGGCATTAGATCTACACACAAAAGCGGGAGTACCTGTACAACAATGTGGCATCGAAAAGATCAAACAATTCTAATCGCTTCTACCGGAATATCAAACACATGTAATATCCAGAGATCATTTCAACGGAATCATATATCATGGCCCTAGAGCCGAGAAAAAAATATACCTGTACTACCACGACAACCATTACGATGTCATTACAAGCATGACTGCATTTCTTGGTCGCGTCTACTTCTGTACCGACTGCAAAAAGGGGTACGATCATAAAGAGCAACATGTATGCAATAATGTATGCCATTACTGTAGGGAAATTCACAATCAAACCGAAGATGACTGGACATTATGTACCGCTTGTGGGCGATATTTCAAAGGGCCGACATGTTTCGAACTACGCAAAAAGAAGACGCCGTCTGGAAACTCAACGTGCACTACCTATTCTAATATGGCTTCCTGTATTAGCTTTGTAATTATAAATGTAAGAACTGTGGGCAAACCGTGAACAAACGATATGGAGATCATACCTGTGGAAACGTTTATTGTCAGACCTGTAGAGATTATTATCCATCGGCACATCAGTGCTGTTTGCAACCCGTGAACAACGACCATGGACAAAAGAAACGACCATGGACAAAAGAAACAAACTTATATTTTCTTTGACTTTGAATGCACCCAAGATGACAAAATCCAGTGTGACAAAGGATACTCGCCCGATGATAAAGGCAAGTGCATACATTGCAAATCAATGAAGTGTGGAGCTTCCGAACACAAACCAAATTTATGCGTCGTGCACAAAGTCTGTTTGAAATGCATGGATCGAAAGTTCGATAAACAGCTGATAAAGATAGCATCTGCCAGACATGTGGAAAGAACGAATTGGTATTTGCCGGACCCAACACTACCGAACACTTTTGTAAGTGGTTATTTTCTGGAGACAACCAAGGAGCAACCGTCATCGCACACAATTTCAAAAGTTACGATTCGTTACCAATATTAGGATATTTATACCAACATGGAGTGAAACCCACTATCATAGCAAATGGAACAAAGAACATGTACATCGAAGTTCCCGGATGTCGCATTCGGATGATAGATTCCATCAACTTTTTACTAGTGGCTTTAGCCGAACTTCCAAAAATGTTTGGATTGACGGAATTGAAGAAAGGATATTTCCCGCATTTATTTAATAGGAAAGAAAACCAATCAACCGTTCTCAACCACTTACCCGTTCTGATGTTTTACCAACCTGACAGAATGAAACCGAAAGACAGAACAACCTTTTTCGAATGGTACGAGACTAATTACCAGCAAACATTCGATTTTCAAAAAGAATTATTAAGTTACTGCCGCTCCGACGTGGATATATTGAGAAGAGCCCGCTTAATGTTCAGACAACTGTTCCTGGAGATGACATCCACCGACGGAAAGGAAGGAATAGATCCATTCCAACAATGCATCACGATAGCATCAGCATGCAATTTGGTATTTAGACAAAAAATTCTCCAACCAGATACCATCGGTATTATTCCAGCTCAAGGATACCGTCCAGAGGAAAAACATTCCATCAAAGCCATGCAGTGGATAAAATACCCATCGGCAACAGAAGAAATCAACATGCAACAAGCTAGAAATGGAGGGGGAAAACAAATCGGACCCTATAAAGTGGATGGATATTACGAGAACAAAAACGGAAAATACGTATTAGAGTTTAACGGCTGTTTACACTGTTATAGTGCAAGCACCATAAACCCAATCAACGGCATGACCATGAGCGAATTTCATCAGCGCACGCTGGAGAAAAAACGATATTTGGAAGGTCAAAGTTACATCTATATTGGTAAATGGGAATGCGAGTTTGACAAACAGGTTCGAGAAAATGAAAGCTTAAGAAACTTTATCTGAACTACTTGGAAGCCTTCTGTGTTTTTCTTTGGTAAAAGAACTGGAGCCCAGAGACGCCTTTTATGGTGGAAGAACCGAAGCATTTAAACTGTATGAACAGGACCAGGGCATATCGTATGCAGACGTCACCTCGCTGTATCCCTACATCAACAAGACCGGCAAGATACCCGTGGGACATCCCGAGATCGTCACAGAAAACTTCACTAACGTTCAGCAGTACGAAGGACTCATCAAATGTAAAGTACTGCCTCCTAGCGGACTTTACATTCCAGTGCTCCCGTCGAAAATCAATAACAAGCTACTCTTTACCTTGTGTAAAAGCTGTACCGAGTCCAGTCAACGGATAACGTCGAGCATCGAGCACTGACAGGAACTTGGGTGATAGACGAAGTCAAAAAGCTTTGGAACATGGCTATAAAATTGAACAGATATACGAAGTGTGGAAACAAGTTAACTCGTACCAATGCAAACTGGTACCAATGTTAACTCGTACCACAAAAAGTTAACTCGTACCAATGCAAACTCGTACCATATTCAACTCATACCATCGGGAACTCGTACCATTTCAAACTCGTACCAAAATATTTATAGTGGGAACTTGGACTAATAAATAGCCTATTTGTCACACTGTCGCCTATATGTATGTCTGATTTCATATCGATTCCGAGTTCAAGACTGAGAAAAGTAATTTCTCGAGGGCAAAATGCAAACGGACAGCATTCCTATTGAGCATAGGGTAAATACAAGAATTATGTCTTTCGTACACAATGGATTCGCCAGCGAGGACGCCCTTCAGGAGAAAGTACAGGAGCAGAATCAGAAAGTCCACAGATGGAGGGACTTGCCCACCGAGGTGTTTTATAAGATCTCGGAGGTGGTGGAAGTGGAGGGAAAATTTGGCAAAAGCAAAATCCTCACTCTGAAAAATCGAGAAGGGGAGACCACCAAGGTATGGGCCTGCCCCACGCTGAACAAAGAGAAGGACCCCTTACAAGGAGCTTACGTTCGGAGCAATAGATACAGGCTGAGCAAGAAATCTAATCAGCAGTATCTCTCATACGACTTGGTGAGGATGTAAAAAAAAAAAAACTTGGGGGTGGGGTATAAAAATTTTTCCATCTGACTGGATGGGAAAAATTCTATATGGGCTAGGGAATTTTTTTCTATATGAGGCTTAAATGGAAAAAAATACTTCTGGTTTGATCTCGCCCCGAACGAAGCGGAGCGTAGCGTAGCGGAGTGGTGGGGCGTTTTTTTTCGGGCTTAAAGGAATGAAATCTTTTATTTTGGGGAGGAATATGCTGCAATCACATTTTTGCACGGAAAATACGTGATAAAAATGCTAAAAAAATATAATTCATGCCAAAAAAGTCAGCAAAAACAATAGGTCCGCAGATAGGATTCGAGAGACGAGCTCGGCAGGCGCCTGAAATGTCCTCCTCAACAAGGGCCTTTTGCCCTTTTATTTTTTAACATGATTGGTCAAAGCTTCGCTAAAGTTTGGTGAGGGTTGACGCATCTGGTCTTTTTCANAATATAATTCATGCCAAAAAAGTCAGCAAAAACAATAGGTCCGCAGATGGGATTCGAACCCTGATCGCCCGGACGTGAAGCAAACGCGCAACCACTAGACCACGGACGCGAAGGTTTCGGACTTCAAAATAAGGGTAGTCATTCGTGTGATGTCAATACAAAAATAGCAGACGACGCTTAATAAATTGATTTCTAGCCTTTTGAAGGTAAAATTAATAGTGAAGAATATTTTTTTAAGTATCAAGGAGATATTCTGGTGAAGATATGATTACATTTTGACACCATGCATAAAATATATGAGGCATATAGTTGAACCGGTAGACTGAGAAAAATTTATGACCTTAAGATGCTTAAGATTTAAAATATGCTAAAATCATATTAATTTAATGTGCTTAAAGTTGAAATTAGCTAAAAAATCACCCAAAGGGCCCTACTGCGCATGCGCAAAATGCAATATAAATATCAGAAATTAGCATATTATCGTTGTCTGGCCAGACAGTCCCTATGGCTAAACCGTTGCTCACAAAACATCAAGATATATGACATGGGTTCGAATCTCCTGACGTTAGGTGGGATTGGGTTTAGGGTGCAGGAGACCATCATTCCATAAAATTTCAATATGAAAAATACATAGAATTAATAGAAAAAAATAATGATGGCAGTATTCAGCCCATAAAGAGCAACGGGCAGCTATAGGGAATATCAAGGTGAGGAGGACAGTAGAAAGTAGATGAGCTCAGAAGGCGTCTAAAGAAAGGGAGATAAGAAAGATGGATAAAATCCGAGCTCGGCAGTCGCCTGAGAAAGTAGAAAGATAGTAGGCCTACTAGTAGATAAGAAAGACGAGCTCGGCAGGCGCCTGAAATGTCCTCCTCAACAAGGGACTTTTGCCCTTTTATTTTTTAACATGATTGGTCAAAGCTTCAATAAAGTTTGGTGAGGGTTGACGCATCTGGTCTTTTTCATCGTAATAATTTTTTCAGCAGATTGTAGGGGCACCGTCTTCACCTGCAAGCTGGGATTTATATGTTTTGGCTAGTCGCACGGTATCGCGGTGCTTCTTTTTCTTCTTAGGGACTCGACGTGAGATCAAGGACAGAACCATATTTCCCGTAGCACATAGACAGGCGAGGGAGCCCAGGGGAATGGATGCCACAACACCCACACCGGTCAGAACAGATCCCATCGTGCCACTGGTCAGCAATAGACTGCCCACGGAACAAGCCCCCAGGGCAAAGGAGACGACCTTATCCAGTCGGTCATAGATCTTCAACGCATGCTCATATCTCTTGATTTCTGAGATGAGCTCCTCTTCCAGGCATTCGATATGAGTGGCATCCGCTTCATCCATTTATCTAGAGAAGCATGCCTAGCAGGGGGATACTCTTAAAGGGGCTATTAGGGCCAAGGATCAATCTACTACCATCGTAGAGCCGACTTCCACTCTTCAAGTACAATCCATCACCGTAAGTATTGGGCAAAGTACTTGGGCTGAGATGCAGACCACGACCCCGGGGTTTCACGCAGCATACTTTCCCACCCTTCTTGAGATATAATCC
>MJUU01017820.1:38099-61407 GCA_002080025.1 Modiolus philippinarum
GGGGGGGGGGGGGCGGAGGTATCATTTGGTTAGCTATGCTCCCATAATTTTTGTCTCGCCCGTGACGAAAGTCATGGAAAGCGAGACATATGCGTACAAAGAATGATGCCGGCGGCAACTGTAAACTTTCATGTTAAGTTTTTGTGATTAGGTCACTTTCTCAGTAACTATAAGTAGCAGGTCAATGATATTTGGTATATAGGTTGGTCTTGAGTAGTACATGACAGTCTGCTATATGGCTTTAGTCTGTGACCTCAATTTCACAGTCCAATCAACTTGTTAAGTTTTTGTGCTTAGTTTAGTTTCTCAGTAACTATAAGTGGTAGGTTGTCATGTGCTATTTGTTCCTTCATAATATTTGTTCCAAAGGATAAAGTATTATAGAATATTTGTTCCAAAGGAACAAATGTTATAGTATTTGTTCTCGACTGAATAAATGTAATATAACAATTGTTCCAAAAGGAAGAAATGTTATGACAATGTTTATAATATTTGTTCCAAAGGAACCTTTGTTATGCGGAACAAATTTACTTTGACAAGGTCAATGGTATTTGTTATGTAAGTTGGTCTAAGGTAGTACATGACAGTATGTCATGTGGCTTTTGTCCTTGACCTCAATTTCACGGTCTAGTGAGCATGTTAAGTTTTTGTGATTAGGTCATTTTCTCAGTAACTATTAGTGGTAGGTGAATGATATATTGTATATAGGTTGGTCTTGCATAGTACATGACAGTCTGCTATATGGCTTTTGTCTGTGACCTCAATTTCATGGTTCAGTGATCATGTTAAGTTCCCTAGTATCTATTAATGTAAGTTCAATAATATTTGGCATGTGGGTTTGTCTTAGATGGAAGATGACAGCCTGCTATTTGGCTTTAGCCCTTGACCTCATTTCATGGTCTAGTGAACATGTTTGGTTTTTCAGTATCTATCAGTGGTAGGTCATTAATATTTGGAATTTTTGTTTTGGGTGATATTAGGCAGTCTGCTATATTGCTTTTGTCAGTTAATCTAATTAGGGCCCCGCATCGAGATGCGGGTGCCCTTAAGTTTTCACTTTGTCCGTCTGTCTGTCCGTCTGTCTGTCTGTCCGTTCGTCCGTCTGTCCATCTGTCTGTCAACAATTTTTTCCGTCACAGATTTCTTGGCTTCTATATGTGGGAATGATTTGAAATTTGGTCTGAAGCTTGGAAATGATGAGTTGTATCGTGTAAGCAATTTTCAAGTTTGTCGGGTGCCCACTTCCTGTTTGCCGATACTTTGAATTTTTGCTAAAAACCAAATTTTCCGTCAAAGATTTCTTGGCTTCTACTGAAGGGAACNATTAGGGCCCCGCATCGAGATGCGGGTGCCCTATAGTTTTCACTTTGTCCGTGTGTCTGTCTGTCTGTCCGTCCGTCCGTCTGACTGTCCGTCCGTCTGTCCGTCAACAATTTTTTCCGTCACAGATTTCTTTGCTTCTATATGTGGGAATGATTTGAAATTTGGTCTGAAGCTTGGAAATGATGAGTTGTATCGTGTAAGCAATTTTCAAGTTTGTCGGGTGCCCACTTCCTGTTTGCCAATACTTTGAATTTTTGCTAAAAACCAAATTTTCCGTCAAAGATTTCTTGGCTTCTACTGAAGGTAACGATTTGAAATTTGGTGTAAAGCTTGGAAATAGTGAGTTGTATGGTGTAAACAATTTTCAAGTTTGTCGGACATCCACTTCCTGTTTACCGATACTTTGAATTTTTACTGTAAACCAAATTTTCCGTCAGATTTCTTGGCTTCTACTGAAGGGAATGATTTGAAATTTGGTCTAAAGCTTATAAATGATGAGTTGTATTGTGTAAACAATTTTCAAGTTTGTCGGACATCCACTTCCTGTTTGCTGAGACTTTGAATTTTTACTAAAAACTAAATTTCGGTCACAGATTTCTTGGCTTCTACTGGAGGGAATGATTGAAAATTTGGTTTGAAGCGTTGAAATGATGAGTTGTATTGCAAAAGTGGTTTTTCAAATTTGTCGATCAACCACTTCCTGTTTGCCAATACTTTTACTTTTTACTATAAACCAAATTATCTTCATAAGATTTTTAGACTTGTATCAACTTGGAATGATTTGATATTAAGTCTGAAGCTGAAAAATGACATGGTTTGGTAAAAATTCAAGAATTCACTGTATCCAGCAAATTACTGTATCAACATATTTGTGTCAAACAGAATGTGAATCCACACTTACCTCAATTTTACTTTTGCATGGAATTTCAGGATGGAAATTGTGGGGCCCTTCCGACAACGCCAGTTTCGACATGCTCTAGTTTCACAGTCATGTTATTGTTAAGTTCTCTGATATAGGCAGTTTGAGTTTTCACATCAATTTTGCGATCAAGCAGGGACGGGCGAGACATCAATTTGGGTCCACACTTGTTTGTTTTTTCGAAAGAACTTAAATGAACAAATGAGAATATATAAATAATGTCCAAGATTTAACCTATTTCTCTAGACTGCTTCAGTCACATCAATAACACTGATATCTCATGTACAACCTAGGGAAGGGTTTATGTAGAAACTTACATTACATTTATGAATAACACTTAATGAAGTGACATTGCCAGAAGTTGCTCAAGCAGAGATGATAGTTATTGCACTTTTGGAAAAAAGAAGTTATTAGGTCGATTGATCTTAATATAGTTATTGATTTGTTAAGAGTTTATCCATAATACAATTTATGGTGGGTCATAACTTTATGGTAATTTAAATAGCAATAGGATTATTTTGAACTATAATTCAAAGGAAGTAAAATTAATATTTGGGGAGGGGGGGTGTCAAGATATTGATAACATGTTGTTGTCACCAATTAATTATATATATATATATATAATTATAACAATGAATTAGAAATGGGGAAAAAATTGATTAGCCATTTCAAAAATATGCTCAAATGTTATTGAAAATCATTTAAAATGATGTCTCTGTTATCCTCTTTCTTTCAAATATTTTACATGTCACAATTGCATAATTTGTAAATAAAGTAACAAAAAATAATGGGAAATAATTTTTGGTCAATATGAGCCATCATATAGTATTTTTGTAACTATCTGTGGAACAAAGAGAGTCCAAACCAATTTTCTGTAGACAGTATGTCAACAATAGTCCTTTCAAATGAGCATTGTGGTGCCATGTAATAATTTTTATGCCCTTTGAGAATTAAAGAGATTTGGGGTTGGGGTGCAAACAATGGTCTGTCTGCTGTGCATGTTTGTGTACAAAACTAAAACATAGGGTATCTCTTGAATGGTAATAGTAAGCTATAGTGATTTTCATATTTTGCATGTATATTCCTGGTACCAATCTGGAATATTTGACCTATATATGACCTTGTTCCTGGCATTTGACCAACTTTAATAAACTTTAATATTGGGTATATCTTTTAAATGGTAACTGTTTTGGCTTTCTTATTGTATTTAGCATGTATATACCTTTCCATTGGTACCAGAATATTTGACCTCAGTCCTTGATCTTGAAATATAAATATATTTTATCATTGGGTATATCTTCTGAATGGTAAATTATAAGGGCTTTCATAATTTACATGTTTATGCCTTTTGGCAAGATCTTTCAGTATCTACCAGAGTATTTGACCTCTTGACCATGACCTTTGCATTGGACTATGATGAAAATCAAAAGTTGATTGATTGATTGATTGAATATTGTTTAACGTCTACTCAGCAATATTTCAGCTATATCAAGACGAGAACAAGTTTGTTAATAAATAATCACTTTGGGGTATGGAAAGGGCCATGGGACGGGAAATTCTGACTGCCACTGGAAAAGTAGGGTGAAATCGTCAAGGGCGGGGAATTTAGCCTTGTAGCCGATCACCTACGGACCACCCCAAAAAGAGCTTGCTACAAGGGTTCTTTAGCGTGCAGGAAGCGTGGCATTTCTTCCAACACGTGGACCTGAGTTTACATCCCATCCGAAAGATGGGTTGTGTATTTATTAATCCCGCACAACCACTGAATGGGTCCTATTTCTATATTCCGGGACCTTCGGGGTTCAAAAGTTGATCACAGGGAGATAAACTAAACTGATATGAGGGTATAATCGGGTGCAATATATATTGTTCAAAAGTTGATCACAGGGAGATAAACTAAACTGATATGAGGGTATAATCGGGTGCAATATTCAATGTTATTTTGTCAATACCTTTTTACTTGACTTAAACAGCAGTGGAAAAGTATATTTTACATATAGAAACAATAAATTACCTTTTATGCTAAAGGTTTCTTCACTGCTACTCAGGGGCATAAGTGTTTCAAAAAACGCATCTTGTTTACTTACATGTGTATGTTGATTAGCAAAGCTTTAAAAGAAAGGGCCAGAGTTTTCATTCTTTTTACAAATTTTATGAGACTCATACTCCCTTAAACAGCAAATATAAAAAAAAATATATACAAGAAACCAAAAACTTGATAATTTTTTTTATGCCCCTGCCCTTAGGCCATGGAGGCATTAAGTTTTACCCTTGTCCATATGTCCGTCCATATGTATGTCCGAAATTTTCATCAAGGATTTCTCAGCTTGTGTACGCAGGAATGATTTGATATTTGGTATGATGAGTTGTACTGTCTCTTTCTCCCCTTTTCAAATCCATCACTCATCTACTTCCTGTTTGCCAATATACTGTATGCCAGTAGGCATCCGTGTCCCATGGACACATTTTCTTTTTTCTTTATTTTGCTTAGTGGTGAATGTTTTATTGATGACTTTAAAAAAACACAGTTATATACATAACATGTAAAGGATATATACAATATATGTACATTGTCGGAAAATATAAAATTTATTTGACGAGCTTTATAAACAGGTAGAAATGCGAGGTTTACCGAGCATTTCTCGCCTGTTTCGCAGCGAGTACAAATAAATTTTATATTTCCGACAATGTACGTATATTGTTTTTATCCTGCAATCATTTAAACCCCATTTTAAACTTCATTTTCTTTTTGAAGCGGGACCAGGAAGACAGTAAACAACTTCGGCCATTTTGGTATAATCCCTGACGTCATAAGAGAATTTACACTGTGACGTCAAAGTATTGGAGGTTTTCAAACCAGTCGCCTGTCTTTTCTTCGTTTAAATTGGCGGTCCGGTTACCAGTCTACCCTACGAATACGAAAAAAAATATTCGTAGGGTCGTATTCGTCTAGTAAATACCACCATTGCAGGATAAAAGTTAATACTAGCACATGACTTTCCTGGGTATGTCTGGACTATAAAAGATACAAGTCAATACAAATTTTGGAAATATTAGATAAGAGATGAATGAGATTGGATAGTACTACAGATTTATGCAGTCATTGTTATGTACACTTTCATAGCATCAACATATTTTATGACCATATATGTTAGAAATTTGTTTACATTGTGACAAAGGTAAATTACACATACCACCACCCACATTATTGAAATATATTGATGGAAAAGTTAAAAATGAAGTGGAATTCTGTAGATATCAAGAAAATTGTGGTCAGTATTTTGTCCTCTGTAGTATAGGTTGAATAGGCTGTAAACATGTATTTTATGTTTAGGCTGTTTTAATTTAATTAGTTGGTTTACAGACATAATCCCAAAAAATTTAGGGTTGGAGGAGGGAAAAAATTTAAATTTATACTCAAACTTTTCAATTATCAATCAACTCAAGCCATTTGTTGTTATTGCTCAAATGGAAAATTAAGTCTCCACTTGGACTTTTTGGTCAGGGTATCACTGTTACTTGACCTTGTAATGTAAACATTTATGTTTTTCTATGCTTGATTAGAAAATCTACATTCTGCAGAAATAATTTACATATGAAAAACTGTGTTTAAATTTTTTTCATTATCCGAAAAATCGGGGTCGGCAGATTCGTAAACCAACAAAGTAAATAAAACGGCCTAAAGTGAAATAATGCACAAATCATTGTTTTTTTAGACGATTTGGATTTTCTGGATCTCTATCAAGTTGGGAAATCCTCTTTCCCCAAACAGAATATTGTGTTATCCCAAAACTGTTTTAATTATTTTTTTTCGTAATTGTTATTGCACAACAAAACAGTTGATGGATTGTGGAATACCATACTTTCACAGTATTCCTGGAATGTCAGGATTTAATTACAAATGATGTGTTGTCATTATTGAAGGCCTAGGGTAGAGTTCATATCATTTGATTTTAAATTGAAGAAATTTGCCCAAATGCAATGTCATTTGGCATTAAGGAGAATAGATATTGCAAAAAATAGAGAAAAATGTTTTTCTCCGGCAACTATTGATTTATACCAGATTTCAAATACCTAAGCAGTAGAAATACAGAAGAAATAAAAGTTTATTTCAAATGATATAATACTTTGTGTATCATATTTAACTTACAAATAAAGACAAATGTTTAAGTTCAAAGAAAAATTATTACATTGAAATCGACATTAAATAACAAGAGATGAAATGATACAGAATTACATGTTACGATAACCAAGTTTACAACTTGCAGTTATTGGAACCATTTCAAAAACCTTGGCTTTTTGACCTACAATATTTGCATATATTGACTGAATTCTTTTTCAAGTTTTGTTGGACTCTCTTTGCACTGATTTGTAAAATATGGTATTTTGCAGTATTCCAAACACTTTCCTTGAAACTTGTCCAATTTATAATAGTGTGGAAATAATGTATAAAGTGTCAGATATTCCTAAGTACTATAGGAAAAAAATATTTCCTGGTAATATATTTTATTCATCCCCCCTCACCACCAAAAAAAAATTTTATTAAAAAACTTTTTTTCTTATTTCAGACAAATTTAAAACACTGAATAGAAAATTTCCTTTTTATTTTATTTTTTTTTNGGGGGGGGGGGGGGGGGGGATGAATAAAATATATTACCACATACTAGTAACAGCTAAGTTGCAAGTGATCAATTCTGTCTCATATTTGTTCCACAATATTTTTCTGTAAACCGGCATTATTAGCACACTTTTGGGTCAGTGTGAGCTA
The DNA here is from genome assembly GCA_002080025.1 of Modiolus philippinarum. Taxonomy (NCBI): domain Eukaryota; kingdom Metazoa; phylum Mollusca; class Bivalvia; order Mytilida; family Modiolidae; genus Modiolus; species Modiolus philippinarum. The sequence continues at coordinate 45,110 of MJUU01017820.1, forward strand.
TTGCCATCACTTGGCATCCGTCTTCCGTCCTTCCGTTAACTTTTCACATTTTCATCTTCTCCTCTGAAACCACTGAAGCAAATTCAACCAAACTTTACAGGAATGATGTATTGAAGGCCTTTTACAAAGATTGCTCATTTTGTTCCGATCCTATAAAAAACTTGGCCGCCAGCGCGGAAATTAGGTTTAACATTAGACCCTATGGGAAAAATCACATTTTCATCTTCTGCTCTGAAGCTGCAGAAGCAAATTCAACCAAACTTTGCAGGAATGATGTACTAAAGGTCCTTAACAATGATAGCTCATTTTGTTCCGATCCGACAAAAAACATGGCTGCCAGCACGGAACATAGTTTTACATTGGACCCTATGGGAAAATCACATTTTCATGTTCTCCTCTGAAACAACTGAAGCAAATTCAACCAAACTTGACAGGAATGATGTACTAAAGGTCCTTTCAAAGATTACTAATTTTGTTCCGATCCGATAAAAAACATGGCTGCTAGCGCAGAACTTGGGTTTAACATTGGACCCTATGGGAAAATTCACATCTTCATCTTCTGCTCTACAACTGCGGAAGCAAATTCAACCAAACTTTGCAGGAATGATGTACTAAAGGTCCTAAACAATGATTGCTCATTTCGTTCCGATCCGACAAAAAACATGGCAGTCAGCATGGAACATAGTTTAACATTGGACCCCATGGGAAAATCACATTTTCATGTTCTCCTCTGAAACAACTGAAGCAAATTCAATCAAACTTTGCAGGAATAATGTATAGAAGGTCCTTAACAAAAACATGCTCATTTCATTTTGATCCGACAAAAAACATTGCTCCACTGCAGAACATAGTTTAACATTGGAACGCGGTATGAGAAACATCTTCTCTGAAACTATTCAAGCAAATTTAACTAAATGTATAGAAGGTCCCTTGCAATTTAATAGGATCAGACAAAAACACTGGTGCTAATGGAGAGCATAGCTAAACATTAGACCCATTGGTAAAAAACATCACTTTTGGTCATGCTTGGCATAGAAGCATTTTGTCAGGTGAGAGATACAGGCTCAGTCTCTGAGCCTCTAGTTTAATATTGTCACCCTTGGATATTCAAACAACATACTGCTATTACCATGCTTATGCAATCTTAATCATGCAATGAACCAGACTGGACAGGGGGTCCACTTTTTATACGACTGCAAAAAAATTTTTGAGGTCGTATATTGGTATGATACTGGCGGCGTCGTCGGCGGCGGTTTCGTCGTCGGCGTCGTCGGTGGCGCCGTCGGCGTCTGTGGACACTTCGTTTCCGTGTGATAACTTGAGTTCTAGTTGACCAATCCTTATGAAATTTTAACACAATGTTCCTTGGCACAAAGGGAAGGCTGGGATTGGTTTTGGGTATTGTAGCCCCGCCCGTTTCTGAAAAAAGGGCCAAAAAGGGCCAAATTGGGTGTTTTCATATATTGAGCTGTAGAATATTTATTATATATCAGATTTTGTTGGGGTTTCTTTCAGTGTGCTCCTTATTAAATTTCCAATCTGTAGTATGTAAACGGATTTCACATCGCATGTACCGTTCATGAGCTAAATGCTAAAGGGGGGAATCTCAAAATTTTTATTTTTTTAATTTTTAGTTCGATTTTGATGCAGTTCTTTGCAATGGATTCCTTAAGAAAAATTAACCAGCACTGCACCATCAGATTTTTGTTAACTTGGTTCCTTTCCGAGCTATGAGGGGCAAAACGGGGCCAAGATTGCAAATATGCTGATTATCTAAAATTTTTATTTATCATCGGATTTCGATGGTATTTTTTTCTTTAGATTCCTCTTATTGTCAGCTTTCAGAGGTATTGCAACGGATTTGTCATAGCTCTTACTGTTTTCAAGCTATAAGGGTCAAAGGGCCCAAAATTGCAATTTTTAGAAATGTGTGAAATCTTTATTTTTCATCAGATTTTGATAGGATTTATTCTATGGATTTGTCTTGTTGTAAGCTTTTGGTAGTATGTCAACAGAATTAGCATAGCTATTACCATTTCCGAGCTATAAGGGGTCAAAGGGGCCAGAATTGCAATTTTTCTTAATGTGTCCATCAAATTGCTGTCAAGCTCCATACTGTGTCCATATTCACTTTAAAATACACTTGTTCAAATTTCAGTGGTAGACATGCTGCGGTCGTATCATGCTGCGCTCGGCGTAGCCCTTTATTCAGCGTTGAGTTTGTAGTGTAAAAAATCTTCTTCATTAAATATGGTCCAATTTTAAACTATGTTGCCTGCTGGTGTCCATACTGGATGTAGCATGGACCTGAAAAACGCCTTTGATTTTAAAGCTGCTTTAGAGCCTTGGTTCATTAACATTTATTTTTTCATCTCCATAGATTTTTATAACTTAATTGATGTTCTGAAGTCACTCCTTTGGAATGAAAACTCCGGATTTACATTTTTATGCCCCCGGATCTTTAGATCGGGGGCATATTGTTTTTGTCCTGTCTGTCCGTCTGTCTGTCTGTCTGTCTGTCTGTATGTCTGTCTTTCCGCAACTTTAACCTGGCTCATAACTTTTAAACCAGATGTTATAGGACCTTCATATTTGGTATGTGTATTGATCATGTGAAGCTGAACACCATTATGCAAATTTCACTAAGGTCAGGTCAAAGGTCAAGGTCACAGAGGTCAAAAGGTCAAAATATAGATTTTGCTATAGCTTCTTAATTACAATTGCTAGAGGCTTGATATTCTATATGTGAATAGATCTAATGAAGCTTAATACAAATCCACCAAAAAAATTTGGATCAGTTAAAAGGTCAAGGTCACCGACTGCAAAATTGAAAACTTTAACAAAAACTTTAACATTGCCTATTCATATTTGGCCTGTATATTGGTCATATAAAACTGAACAGCATTATGCAAATTTTACTAAGGTCAGGTCAAAGGTCAAGGTCACAGAGGTCAAAAGGTCAAAATCTAGATTTTGCTTTAGCTCGTTAATTTCAATTGCTAGAGGCTTTATATTCTATATTAGAATAGATCTAATGAAGCTTAATACAAATCCACCAAAAATATTTGGGTCAGGTCGAAGGTCAAGGTCACTGAGTGAAAATTTGAAAACTTGTACATTGCCGATATTTTTCCAACCAGATGTGATAGGACCCTCATATTTGGCCTGTATATTCACCATATAAAGCTGAACACCATTATGCAAATTTCAGTAAGGTCAGGTCAAGGGTCAAAGGTCACAGAGGTCAAAATTTAGATTTTGCTGTTAGCTCGTAAATTGCAATTGCAAGAGACTTGATATTCTATATGTGGATAGATCTAAACGAGCTTAGCACAAATTATTTCTAGTGATTGCAATTTTATTATTTATTTTGTATGGTAGACATGGTTGCTGCCGGGGGCATAGTGTTTCACAAACACATCTTGTTTGTCACAAAAACACATTATGAAAATGCTCATCTTTCATGTATAAGGACGTTTTGTAGTGGATATATCATAACTTTGGTTATATTTCAATTCCTATTCCTTAATCAATTGCTACCATCTGTTTCTGAAACAGATGAAGGCAAGTTTCAAAATTGGTTAAACAATTGCTGAACCAATCTTACAGTTTTAAAATTCAAGTAATGCAATCAAACTATAAAATTGGTTTAACAATATGAATAGATGATCCTTACCACATGAAATCTTCTGTCTTTGTGTTTAGTGTGAATACAGAAGTTATATAAATAGTTTATTACATCAGGCAATTTATTTTTCAAGAACTGCAAACAAAAGGTTGAAAATGCTAAATTGTTAGTTTTAAAGTATAATTTCTAATTTCCAATAATTTAATTGGATGTTTAGTATATATTTGAATATAATGGTTATTCATTTTCATTATTTTTCTGTAAAAATAGAAAAATGAAAAGAAAAAAAAAACAAGGGAGATCATAAATGTGATATAATTATTTCCCCTAAATAAATTAGTACTTTCACATTTTCCTTCCAAAAATGATCTTCATGATAAAAATATAAAATTGTGCTAGAAATGGCATTATAAGATCAGATTTGTGTTCATATCAAAGATAATAAAAAAGAATTTAGAAATATTTCCAAAAGTAGAACTAAGAATTTCCCCATCCTAAGAAAAAATTATGCTTACAAATGCAGTTTTCTTAAGTACATCTACAATAAAGTTTTATCCAGAGGTGAGTATCAACTTTTGCAATTGTTTAACCAATTGTACAGTTCGATAGCAACAACTTAGTTGTAAAACTGTAAGATTGGTTCAACAATCCTCAACCTAAGTTCTGCTGATGGTCAAGTGAAAAGAAGAATTGACTTCAGTGGTTTTTCACTTAGGAAAAGAGAATTTTAAAAATTGATTGAGGAATTGGTATTGAAGTATGACCATGGTCATAGTGTATCAACTGTAAATATTAGATGTTTAATGAGAATAATGACATACATATATAATTTCTTAACATCTCCTACCCAAACCATCATAGTGTATCAACTGTAAATATTAGATGTTTAATGACATACATATATAATTTCTTAACATCTCCTACCCAAACCAAATAAAAAATATTAAACTGCCATGCCAATTGCAGCCAAAGGTATCCACATTAGTCATTGGGTGGTTCTTAGTACAAGGGTTTTCAGGTTCACACCTTATACCAAGATAGATCCTAGCAAGCAACATATTTTAACATTGGACCTAATGGTAAAACATGTTAAGAGACTGCTCCTCTAGCTCAGATAAGATGAAAGTGATTGAATCCTGGATCCCCTTGAAGCCAGGTGAGCAATAATGTCATGTGAGCCTCTTGTTGAGGTTAGTGACATATTTTCTACAAGGAAATAACAGGCATTGCAAAGAAGATAATTATATAGCAACAGTTTTGCTGATTTTGTGAAATGTGCTTGAAACACCCAACAGGAAGGTCTCCTTGTAAATATCTGTATGTTGATCAGACAATCCTATTGGAATCTGTCAACAGCACTATCCTTTATAATATTTACATCACATAAATACAAAGAAAATCTTCAATTATATAAGATTTGCACCAGTCCTAATAGTAATCATATATTTATTAAGAAATGTTGATGACATATGCCGACTCGTCAAGGTTTTCAAGAAGGTTGTTGTGAGATATTTGAACACTGTACTCTATTCCAAATGAAACTAATAATGATCTTTGCCCCCTCCCAAAAAAGTATGCAGTCATTAATTTTAGGGTTGAGGAAAGTCTCTTGAAGTCCTTGATGTTTGGTATGTATGAAAGGATTTGGTCCTTGTCTGTGTGTCTGTCAGATCAAGTCTGTTTGCCCATACATTTTGTAAGTCCCTAACATAATAAGTGCAACTCCTCTTAAACTGCTACAAGACTTTTGATGAAATTTCACATAAAGGAATGACACCTTATAATTAGCCAGTGTGCATGGCAGCTATTCTTATTGTCCGGCATTATGAAGGGGAGATAATTTAATTTTGACTTTTCATTGATTTCTTTAGCAATATTACCTCATAAGAGCAACTCCTAAAACATGTAAAAAATTTTGTTGAAGTTTTACACAAAGGAAGGGCAATATATGCAGATGTGTATAAAGCAATATAATTAATGTCCCTCAGCACAAAGGTGAACTCATTTGACTGTAGAATTAGAATGGAGAAGGACTGCATCCTTGACCAAATTAGAAATAAATGCTGATTTATGTCTCCTAGTACAAACATGCTAGTAGTTATTTATTTGAAGTACTGTAATATGCGCCATATGACAATTTTTATACCCCCTTCAAAGTTAAGAGGGTATATATGAATCATCCTGTCTGTCTGTCTGTTTGTCCCTTTGTCTGTGCACACTTCTTGTAATTCACACCCATATAAACTACTTAAAGGATTTTGATGGAACTTTACACAAAAGAGGGACACTATATTAAGATGTGCATGAAGGAATAAAATTATTGTTTGAAACAAGGAAGTGGAGATTATTTGACTGACTTCCTCAAATCTGTCTGCCCAGATTATTCTTTATGCACAACTCCTCTTAAACAGCTTAAAGGATTTTGATGAAACTTTACACAAGGAATGACAGGATATGAAGATGTGCATTAAGGAATATAATTATTGTTGGAAATCAGGAAAGGGAGATAATTTGACTTTGACTTTTCATGGATTATGAATGGACAGATTATTCTGTAAGTGCAACTCCTCTGAAACAAGTCAAATTTTTTGATGGCCTCCAGTGAATAACATAGTTGAAAATTGGACCCTTTTGGAAATGCCATTCAGATTTAATCTGTAATTTACTGAAACTGCTGTGTATGTCAGTCATGGTCCAAGTAAGAGATATAGGCTCTTTAGAGCCTCTTGCTAGTTGAATAAGGAACTTTCTTGGTGTATTGAATTTAGATTTCTCAAATTCCAAATATTTGTTTGAGACTTCAAAGTACAAATTCATGGAAAATTTAGGAAAAGGGCTCTGAAAAAAAATACTAACAATAACAAAATAAATTGTATCTATGGTCCAAACATAGTTAGACATTCTATACAACTATGTTTGGCAGTGTTCGTTACAAAATTTACTGCTGGTAACATATATTCTTTATATGCCATTAAATGCATTGGTTGAGTCTATATACATGTGTTGATTTTCTCATATGAAACAGTAACAGAATCATTCACATGTACATGTTTTCTGAAAATAATGTTAAACAAGAAACTGCAATTAAATAGGAAGTGGAAGCTATTTTAGTAAGAAATGCTTTTAGGTTGATTAGTAATATTAATTATAATGTCAGAAACCAACACCAGATTTTAATTGACAATTTTTCATTATGTCAGATTATTTCAGAGGTAATGTTTTTATTATTTTGTGGCTTGAAACAAAAAATTAATCATTGGAATATTTTATTGATTTTAGGAAAATATGTTTTATCTTTTTCATTTTCTCTTCAAATCAAACAATTTTACCAGGAAGTTGTTAGCTCACCTTGCCTGAAACTATGCGAACTATTGTTATCATTTGGCAGGCAATAGGTGTCCATCAGTCAAGCGGTTATAACTTTTTTCTAGACACTGCATGCTTGTCTTTTAGGAATCAAACTTGACCTGGATCATACCAGGTATTTAAAAATTGTGTTTGATTAGTCCTAGGACCACTCAACATGGCTTGTGTTACTAGAAATAGAACATTAGGGGTAAATCATTTTTATATGGCACACTTTTTTGTATGGTAGTAATGTTAAGTTTCTTTCTCTTGGTTTGATGTTAAATGTAATGTTCTAGGTGTATCATTTAGTTTCTTGTCAAAGTGTATGGTTCAGGTTTATGTGTGGGTGAAATTTGCAGTTATTGCTCTTAGTGTAATGTGGTGTCTCATGTCTGAATGTAATGTTCAGTTTATTGGTAAGGTTTAATATGAAGTTTGCTATTCTGAGTATAATTTAAGTTAAGTGTGTCGTTCTTGCCTTAATATTATCTCATGTTGTAGTCTTTGTTAAAGTAACGTCAAGTTCAAGTATTTCTAAATGTTATGTCAAATTTCTTTTGTTTAAGTCTTTCTTAATGTAATGTCAAATTTCTTTGTCTTGTTTAATTCTCAGTGTTATGTTAAATCTCTTGATCTGGGTGCTATATTAAATTTCATGTTCTTAGTGTAATGTTAATACCATAATACAGGTGCTACATTAAATTTCTTGTTTTTAGTGTAATGTTAAATGTCATGATATATAAAGTTTCTTGTGCATGCTCTTGTTTTAATATAAAGGGTGTTCTCGGTGTAATGTTTTTAAAGTCTTTTAATCCCTAGTGTAAATAATAATACTTGTGAGGTTTCTTGTTATGTCCATGGGTATACTGGTAACTTAATTTCTGGAACCTTCAAGTGACTAAGGAGTGAATTAAGAAACATTTGGTCATTTATTGTGATTTGTTACAGAGTGGACATACATGTTACTTCACAAGATTGTTGTCTATAAAAATGTCACAATATGTTTTACTTGTTGTTTATCATAATTTGTCTAATTTGTGCTACATAAGGTATAATTGTAAGGTCACTAGTTAAGTACACTGACTGTCACTGAAGAGCTGTTAATAGCTAAATAGATGTATAAAAATATACATAATTTTTACTAAAATAGTTGTAATGAAAATTAAATGACAAAAGGAAACATCCTACTACCATAACTACAGGACAAGTGTAACATACTGATAGTAATAGGGGTTGGGGGTCAAATCATTAATATGGCAAAAACATGGCTAATGTGATAGAATGTAGGCATGAAGGGCACTAACTAAAAAGAATAGAATACATCAAAGACAAAAACATGAAAATACGAAAGCCTAGAGGGGACTTCTTAATTCTTAATACTTAATTCTTAATACTTAATTCTTAATACTTAATTCTTAATTCTTAATACTTATTTCTTAATACTTAATTCTTAATTCTTAATACCTAATTCTTAATACTTAATTCTTGATACTTAATTCTTAATTCTTAATACTTATTTCTTAATACTTTATTCTTAATTCTTAATACTTAATTCTTAATACTTAATGCTTAATTCTTATTCTTAATAATTAATTTTAATGAGGTTGTATACTCTGCACACGACACGCATAATTGAACGATCAATTTCATACATGTACGTCAACGAGTAAAGATCATACCTAAAGAAATGGGGATGATTAAAAGTTTTCGTAAGAAAACGGAACAGCTAAGTAAAAAAATGCAAATATTTTGAAACATTTGCAATAAGAAAATTAAAAAATCGGCAACAAACGCACTAATTAACTTTTTCGCTTATTTCTTAGTTATCTATATTTTTAGTTTCAGTGTTAATCAAACAAGACCTACAGATTGAATGTGTAATACATGAAATTTCGTGGGTTTTATTTGCTAACATGTACGGGGCATGTCTTTGGGTACCATACATATGCCTCATGCATGTGTGTCACTCACTTAAATATGCAACAAATATAAATTATAAGATATTGGAAGATATTGTTCTTTGAATTTATTTTTCTATCTTTTTACACAACTAATACTTGTTTATTTCTTTTTTTCGTATTGTGGGTTTTTATGTATTTCTGTTCGACAATTTCGCATGAAAAATCAACGAGTGAAAGGTTTTTTTTCATTTTTATAACTTTGTAAAGAGTGGAGTTTGAAGGAGTTTTTTCTATAATTTTGAAAAGCCGTATTCATTAAAATTTGTGAGTGGCATAACTTGAATTTAGTCTCTAGTCAATTTTTATAAAAAAAAAAAAAAAATAATAAAATAAATCCGATTAATGTGTGGCTGGTGTTTTCGACATTAACATTTACAATTTGGGGCAATTATTTTATAAGTGAATTAAATATAAAAAAATAATCCGAAAGACATTACATTTTGACAAATATCTACTCGTCATCTAGCAATCATCTGATGCCATGAACTTACAGCTGTTATAAGTTAATTGGGTCGTTTTTTCCGACGTTGCCATTGTCCTTGGATTGTTCTTTTCAGACTGACGGTTCGGTTCTCACTTACTTTATATCGACATTTGAAATTAAAATGATACACACGAGGAATCGATTTTACTAAAATATGTAGATACATGTAGCTGAGCAGCCAGATTGTTACATGTACCTAAAGACTCATTTACGACTCGGTAATGCTTTTGAATGAATCGGCTGTTTGGTCATATTTCTAAACATGAAATGCCGAAAATGTACTTTGTGATCAAATAATATGTTTTACTAAAAATTTATTTGATTAAAACCGTGTTGTCTCCAGATGTTTATATGAGCGTTAATTGTGATTTAAACAATTTAATTAATCAGACAAGAGTGTTGCTAAACAAAAACAAGTTGTTATGAAAAAAAAAAAAACACTTTTTTTATAATTTCGCTTTAATTGAAAGTTGTTTGATCAAACCTGTGATTGGCTATAATGGCACACAAACAGTAATTAGTGCTCCTGTTATGGTATTTGAGCAATATTGTAGTTATATATCATTGAACTATAAGAATCTTGAAGTCTAGTAATTTTCGTTTCAAAAGATCATCGAGTACTCGAGTATTCTCGAGTATTGAATCCGAGTACTCAAGTGGCATTTTTCATGCATTTTGACATCCCTAGTTAAAATGTCGCATTATTTTTTACAACAAATATCACGTTAAAAGTATGGTAAAAAACATTAAAATATGAAAATCTTTAAAATAATGATTAAAATTATTGCTGTAAATAAAGATATTTAGAACATTCTTGTAATAAATTTTAGTAATTATGAAAATTATTGCGATAAATTTTCATATTTTATCGAAAATTAGCAGTATGAGATGGCAGTCCCTGGGTTCCGTAGAGACTTTTCCTCTGAAAAACTTATTTGTTCCCTGTTGTGAAGCTCAAAGGTTTAACACTGACCATTATTAAATCATAACATTATTAAATCTATAAAAAAGACCATTGATACCTATTTCTTAATACTTAATTCTTAATTCTGAATACTTATTTCTTAATTCCTAATACTTAATTCTTAATACTTAATGCTTAATTCTTAATACTTAATTCTTAATTCTGAATACTTATTTCTTATTTCTTAATTCTTAATGCTTAATTCTTAATACTTAATTCTTAATACTTAATTCTTAATTCTGAATACTTATTTCTTAATTCTTAATACTTAATTCTGAATACTTATTTCTTAATTCTGAATACTTATTTCTTAATTCTTAATACTTAATTCTTATTTCTTAATACTTAATTCTTATTTCTTAATTCTTAATTCTCAATACGTAATTTTTCTTATATATTTAGAAATATGACAATTTTGATGCTCTCCTCTTGTCTAGAGCAAAACCAGCTTGGAAACGAAATTTGAAAACCCTACTCGAATGGATAATATCCTGTGGCCAGAAGATGAGTGTCCTGTCTGAGACTAGAGCTGAGGTCTTCATTTATTTATTGGACAAGATTCATATTCAAGTACTATTTGCCACCGGCCTTGCCGAGGTCTTCGTCATCTTGTTGAAAGGCAAAAACCTTCAGAAGCACTACGACGGTCTGGAAGAGTTGAAGGAGAGACTTTTTAAGTCAGCACCTTTAAATAAATTGACGCTTCACTTTTGCAGAAAATTGCAACCAATACGGAGGCCAAGCATGGGTTCCTCTTCATCGTCTCTGGGGACCAAAGCAAGATCTTGACCTGATTCAACCCATCCTTACATTTGCAAGAGAACAAATCTTACGAGATAACCCTCATGACTCTGGAGACATACTACCCCATCCCTGATGTCCATGCCGGGAATAATAATTCCGCTATTCCCCAGACGATGGTGTCCACTGGTTTCCCGTTGCAGTGATCATCAGCTCCTACGGCAACGACAATATCAATCATGAGATCCAGCGGCAACTGCGGCTGAACAAACACAAGATCATTATCTTTCTCCATGCTAACTGCGCGACTGAGAGCAATGGTCACCCTTGCCAGATGCTACCGGACCGTAGCACAAAAGGCAAATAAGGGTTGCCTAGTGAGAGTTCGATTGCTGCATTCCGATCTATCTGATGGGCATAAGATACTCTAGTGCATTACTATGCTCTTGTAGAGCGGTAAGGATGGTATGGTCTTAGAGATGAGCTAAAAAGCAGGTGAGGTATAACGTAAAGAAAGGTGGATCCCTCCCAATGCTCCCAGGACTCGCCTCTGTTGTGCTTCTTATGCTAGCCAAAACCGTGCTACCTGCTTTAGGTGTGGGTGCATTGAGTGATTTGGGCAGTGCAGCCATCCAAAAAGACGTTGGAATTGGATTATACCTCAAGGAAGATGGTAAAGAGTGCTGCAAAATTTTGATGTACTAAAAGAATTGATTATTAATAAATAAAAATTAAGTAGTAAGAATTAATTATTAATTAATTATTAAGCATAGGGGATTTATTATGAAGAATTAAGGATAATGATTTAATTTTTAAGAATTAAGTTTTAACTTTTAAAAATTGAGTGTAACGAAAAAAGAATGAAAAATTAAGTACTAGTATTAAGAATTAAGTATTAAGAATTAAGTATTAAGAATTAAAAATTAAGTATTAAGAATTAAGAATTAAGTATTAAGAATTAAGTAATAAGAATTAAGAATTAAGTATTAAGAATTAAGAATTAAGTATTAAGAATTAAGTATTAAGAATTAAGAAGTCCCCTCTAGGCTTTCGTATGAAAAAGGTATACATTTTGTATTTGACTTATAGGGAAGGTAGACAACTACCTAAAAAACTAAACTAAAAAAAAATAGCATATTATTCTACATATTAGGTAGAATTCCCAGAAAGTGGTGGAAGATTTTCAGCAAATTCACCTGTTTTGAAATGAAAAAAATAGTGCAGTTCCAATGATATGATACATGTATGTCTATGCTCATTGTATGGGAACAACACTGGATATTGGTACTAGGACTGGTACATCAGTGGAGAAAAGCATTGAACTGTTGCCGTACAGTAAACTTGGTACTAGTGTAGTTAGTATCAAATTCACTGTTGGGTAAAAGTTCAATGCTTTTCTCCATTGACAGTACCAGTCCTAGTACCAATATCCAGTGTTATTCCTATACGGTGATGCTTACTTGACAAAACTAGTCTTGAAGAATTTAAAAAAATTTATGAAATTCAATTAATGATACTGTTAGAGATCAAGTCACTAGGTAGAATAAAAGAAAAATTCATACATTTGATATCACATTTTTGTGTCACCTGCTGTAATCAGAGTCGACACATAGGGATTACTATCCGTCGTCTTACGTTGTCGTCGTTGTCCAGCGTCGTCTGTCGGTTTTTGAATCCGCAACTCCTTCAAAACTACTAGTCCAATTGCAACCAAACTTTCAGGATGTATTGTTCACTTGGTGTAGTTGTGCACCTGATACTCGGAATTTTGATTTTAGAGATTCATTGAGCCAAAATTGCTCATTTGTGAGTCTTTTGGTTTTGAATCCCCAACTCCTTCAAAACTGCTTATCCAATTCCAATTAAACATTCAGGATATGTTGTTCACCTGGTGTAGATGTGCACCTGATACTTAGAATTTTGACTTTATAGATTTTAGAGGCTCATGGAGCCAAAATTGCTCATTTGTGAGTCTGTCAGTTTTTGAATCCCCAACTCCTTTTAACTGCTAGTCTGATTCTAACCAAATTTTTTTTCACCTGGTGAAGATGTGCACCTGATACTTAGAATTTTTATTTTACATATTTTAGAGGTTCACGGAGCCAAAGTTGCTCATTTGTTATTCTGGTTAGTTAATCCTCAANTGCATCATAGGGAAAATAGTTTAATTAAAGTTGGATCATATAATATAAATGTTTAGTTACATAGTTTGAAAATGAGACCCTTTAACATATAAGTTGATTTGAAGTTATGTATTGGCCATGGTCCAGGTGAGCGATACAGGCTCTTGAGAGCCTCTTGTTTAATGTGGTATTCTTTCAAAACTATAAGTCATATTCCAACCAACCTTTCAGAATTTGTTGATCACCTGATACTTACAATTTTGAATTTACAGATTTTAGAGGTTCAAATGGCCAAAAGTGGCTCTTCTGTAGTGCAGGCGACACAAGTGTTCCATGGAACACCCATCAATTTTTATGCCCCTGCGATAACTTTATGGGCATATAATTTTAAATTTGTCCATAATTTGGTCATTCTGCAACAATAAATTTCCAGACTTTTTATTATACGACCGCACAAATTTTTGCGGCCGTATAATGGTATGGTGCTGTCGTCGCCGTCGTCGTCGTTGTCTCTAGACACTTTTGGTTTTGGTCAATAACTTTAGTTTCAGTTGACCAATCCTTATGAAATTTTAACACAATGTTTTTTGGCACAAAACGAAGGCTTGGCTTAGTTTTGGTCATTGTGGCCTCACCCGTTTTGAAAAAAGGGGCCAAAAAGGGTTAAATTTGATGTTTTAATATATTTGACTGTAGAATCTTTATTATTTATCAGATTTTGATGGGTTTTCTTTCAGTGTCTTCTTGAGGAAATTTCCAATCAGTGGTATGCTAACGGATTTCACATCGCATGTACCGTTCACAAGAGAAATGGGGCCCAAAGGGGGCCAATTTCAAACATTTATTTTTTTTATTTTTAGTCTGATTTTGATGCAGTTTTTTGCAGTGGATTCCTTATGAAAAATTAACATAGCGCTGCACCATTAGATTCCTTTTCCAAGCTATGAGGGCCCAACGGGGCAAAAATGGAAAACATGCGGATTACCTAAAATTTTTATTTTTCATCCAATTTCAATGGGATTTTTTCTTAAGATTCCTCTCAATTTAGGCTTTAAGTAGTATGTCGACAGATTTGGCATAGCTCTTACCGTTTCCAAGCTATTAGGGGTCAAAAAGGCCAAAATTGCAATTTTTAGAAATATGTAAAATCTTTATTTTACATAAGATTTTTATGGGATTTTTTTCTTTGGATTCCTCTCAATGTAAGCTTTCAGGAGTATGTCAACAGATTTGATGTAGCTCTTACTGTTTCCGAGCTATAAGGGGTCAAAGAGGTCAAAATTGCAATCATTAGAAATATGTGAAGTCTATCTTTTTCATTAGATTTTGATGGGATTTTTATCTTTGGATTGTTCTCATTTTAAGCTCTCAGTGATATTGCAGTATATTTTGCATTGCTCTTTGGTTTCCAAGCTATAATGGGTCAAAGGGGCCAAATTGCAATACTTCAAAATATGTGAGATCTTTATTTTTTACTTGATTTCAACCTGAGTTTTTTTCTTTGGATTTCTCTTGATGGTATAGTCAACAGAATTTCTTACCTCTTACAATATCCTAGCAAATTTTTATTTTCACTAGTTTGTGTCCAGTTAATTTCTGTGACAAGTCCTTATTATGTCCAGCAAATTACTGTGTCCACATTAATTTTAGTTTACACTTGTTCAAATTTCAGTGGTCGACATGGTGCGGTCGTATGATGATGCGCTCGGCATAGCCCTTTATCTTGCCTTTGACAAAAGTTGCTAAAAGCAAGACATATATGTTCGAAGTATGGTGGCTTTGGCAAGGTTGGCATAAACTTAAACTCAATAGGAAATAGATGTTGAAGAAGTGTATACATATACTATATGTACTTTATTTAAATGCTGACCTATACAAGGCCATCCACATTGTACTTGAAAGTGATTTGTTAGAGAAGTTTGTTAGCATGCTAATATAGTTCTTGGTTAACCTAGTCATTGCTTGCCATCTATGACAAACTGTTGATACAAGAAATGACCTTTATATAACTACGGACAAATTAAAATGACATTACTTGATGCAATGGACTGGTCTACATGTGTGTATCCTTATGATTTATTATTCACTTTTAAGGTATATATCTGATACCAGGCAAGAATTTAACTGTAGTAGTTAAGGTACAGGGGCAGAGTTAACATGGAAGTAACGAACAATTTTGTAAGTCTCATCTATGTGTGCATATAACTGAAAACAGTAGGGATCACTCATGTCTATCTGTCTGTAATCATGTACTGTTGAGAATAATGTCATATCATTAAGCCTTTGCTGTTTCATTTTTAATGATGATGGCAAAAGTGAATTATACTGTAAATATGGTTATTTTCAGGGGATGGGGGATGAGGGGTTAATTCCTTGAAGTGTCATGCCTGACCCTTTCTTGTATTTATAATATTGGTGGATCTTCAAAATTTGACTGTACAATGTTTATTAATAAAAGTATTCGTGTGGGGATTATATTGGCATAAAATTCCCAAAAGTGAAATTTATCCCTATGCAAACATTTCCACATATACAGTATTGTTTTATAGTACACATTAAAAAGACAGAATTCTGTCAAGAACTTTCCAATAGATTAGTCAACAAAATGATAGTTAATTTAACTGACTTACTAATCTCTTTCTTACAGACAAAAGGATTAACTACAAATGGTTCTATGGATAGAATGAAGAAATTATTGAGTCCTGGGACAAGGAAAAAAGTATTTTCAAATGTCAATAGGACATTTGGCGTCCATTTGGATGATTTACTTAGCAGGGAGGGGAATAAATACAAAGTGCCTTTTGTTGTTATGAAAATTTGTGAGACAATTTCTGAAAAAGGTAAGCAGACATGATAAATTTAAGAACTTCTTTAGAAGAAATGATCAATTTACTAACATTCTTGGGTTTTAGTGTGAAAGGGTGAGGATTTGAGAGTAAATAAAGGTAATTTTTAAACTGATTAGAGTACACATTCAATTGGACTGTTTAACTGGTGTGCATATGTCAGACATGATTATTTTCCTATTTAAATAGGAATTCCTATTTTT
>MJUU01017823.1:4403-22511 GCA_002080025.1 Modiolus philippinarum
GCCCCCCCCCCCCCCCCCATAAAATCAAATGGCTGCTCCCTAAATTATATCTACATTTATACCTGGTGGCTCATCCGTTGGAAAATTTGTGCAAATCATTTATCGATAGAGTTACCCTAGGAAGACATATCTGAAATCAACACATTAAGTACTTTCTCGCAAAGAGAATGAAAACGTGCATGCTTTGAATCTACTATTTGTATTTTTACACATAACTTACGTAGAATTTCTTCCACGGCTTTCAATCTGTTAACAATGTTTTCTTCTTCTATATAAATAAATGTATTATCTTCGTTGAAGCAAAAACAGGCAAAATGAATATTCCGTATACAAAACTATATATAGCAGTAGTATATGATAATAAACAGTATAAGATATATATTATTGTACAGGACCATAATAGTTTGCTCAGAAAGCAAAAGTAAGCGGGCAATAAATCAGTGGCAACAAAAATCTCATTATCAACAGAACTTTTAGCTTTACATACCATAAAAGAGTTACTGCATTAATATTGGGAAAATTATCCATAGTAGAATATTTTGTGTACTAGCAAGCCCGTGCAATACTAAATTCTACTCGGGACAACATTCCCCAACATTCATGCAATTACCCTATAATATTCAAAGACATACTTATCGTCATCGATCAATGTTTATTATGAAAAATTCGAGTCGAATTACATTATCAGATGTCAGTACTCAATTAAGTAGCGAAGTCATTAAGAGATTGGTCCTTTGATATAACGAAGTTGCATAATACACGGTTAATTTTGTTATTTTCAGCACATGTTTCAAGGAGTAATATGTCGTTAGCAGCATTAGAGTAAACCGTAATAAACAAGAGGCCAATGGCCACGTAGCTGGATGGGTAAAGGCATTAAGAACTGCTAAGCCAAAACCATAGTTTGCAGCCTTAACAGAAAATGTAATGATTTGCAAGGTTTGAAAGAGTCCACAGTATTATAAACAATTGCAAATATATTCGCCTAATCGCGTCATAAACCTGCCGACCTTTAAAGTTATTATGTATATCTGATGCATTTAAATATTTGAAGTACACATTTATGTTCTGAAAGGTTTTTACTCCTAGACATTTCACTCTGACCTATGTTGTAGAAAAATAATAAGTTAAAAATAAACAACTTCCGGCTCGTCATACTTGTCATTTATCAAAAACTTAAATCTTCAAGTGAAAATTCCTCCGACTGTTAATTTAGCGATATGAAATAAATTGAAATCTAATCTTACAAAATAATTTTTCACTAGAATCAATCAATGTAATTAAAATATAAAGATTATCATCTCAGCAACAATGTGAATTAAAAATAGATAATTTGAAACAGTTATCGTATTATCTGTCGCTGTAGCTACACCACCATGTGTATCATGTGTATTGTGTTGTACTGGAAGTCATAAACACACAAAGATTGACACAACTAAGGCGGAGCGAACCAAAAAAATACAAATTAATTAAAAAAAAATCAGTACCGCATCCAAATGTTCTGAAAAACAATAGGGTTCTGTATAATGCCAAGCCGACACAGAATTTCAAATTTTGTTGCATAACGTGCATTCCTGAGAGAGTTATCGCTTATACAAGCAGTTTAAAATCGGGTGATCCCTATAGCTTGATGGGCTCCGCCCATCCATCTAAAAAACGTTGTTGAGGTATTTGACCTTTTTGGAAGGCTAACATTTATGATTGCTTTGATCTACATGTTGCAAAGTAGTATTTTGACCAAGGATTTAAAAACAAGAAATTCAACAAGAAAAAAAAGGTAAAAAATATTCCAATTCTTTTCATTTGTAATATCATAGTTTTGTTTAACAGGATGTATTCATTTATTTTAGTTCCCCTATACATTTGTATATTTTATCACCTTTTTTGTTACTTTCTTCGGTTTAATCTACCTTTATGTCGTTTTTTTATTCCACTTAATACTAGACGCAATTATTCCGATACCTCGGGATAATTAGTGCAGTGCAAGTAGCTCATTTCTGTAGTTATTAGAAGTTATATTTCACTCTACATAATGTATGGTTTATTGTTGGTATATTACACTTTTTGATTGTTACAATTGGGTATCGATTTGATGTTTTACCCTGTCGTTTTTCCTAGCCTACCTCTTTGACTTTCTAAATCTTCGAACTTGCTCCTAAAATCGCCATTTATGCCAGTTTGGTTATCAAGCTTTGCCTTTAGGTGTCTATTTTCAGACTGAAGGATAGAAATACTTCCTGTTAGGTTGTGAAATCTGGCATCTACAATAAAAGAGGTCTTGGTTAATTTTCTGTACAATTACAACAGATGATGAATAACTTGGGACATTTTTCAGCAAAGATTGGGGGTATGAATCGTTAAATAAACAAATGTATAAAATACGTCTTAAACAACTGTTACCCTTATATTTTAAACAGCTAACATAGACTACAAATTAGATATTTCAAACAGCTAACATTAACTACAAATTATACAGCTTAAGTTCCAATAGCCAACAACCGGTATCCCTTTCTGCGACAAACGTTCCCCACAGTTTCTAAAGCCAACAACCGGTAATAGTTTATAAAGAATGTTCCACACAGTTTCTAAGCCCTCAACCAGTAGCCGTTTTCTAAAGCCATCAACCAGTATCTGTTAATACATCCATTACAGTCCTTTCAGCTTACATTCAAAACAGCTAACACCCCTGATAGGTTATACAGAGAACATTCCTGATATTTTACACAGCATACATCTCCGACAATTTTAGCTGCTAAAATCTCCGACGGCAAAAAACGTAAAATCCCTGGCGGTTCATACAGATAACTTCCCTCTAGTTAACCCCTGAAAGTTCATACAGCTAACATCGCTGACAGTTTATGCAATTAACATTCCTAGCAGTTTATGAAGCCAGCATCTCTGACAGGTAATATAGCTTACACCCAAGAGTTTATACAGCATATATCTCTAACAAATTATACTGCAATTTATGACGGTTTAGACAACTAACAACTCTAATAGTTTATATCGGTAAACAACCTGATTTAATACAGGTAGCATCGATAAGTATTCATTCACGTAACATCAATTACAGAATTTTTACTGTTAACATAACTGACATTTAACATCACAGATAATTTATACAGCTAGCACCGCTGACATAACTTACATCCCTACCTTTATGTAACTAACATCTAGGAAAATTCAGGGAACTAAAATTCATAAGATAAATAATTTGAAAGATGTTTGAAGATCTGTAAACACCAGAATTTCCTTTAGGGTACAACCCACTGCTCTTCGCTCAATCTCAAAACTCCACCAGAATTCCCTTTTTGGTACAACCTACTGCTCTTCGCTCAATCTCAAAACTCCAACAGGATTACTGCGTATTTCAAATGGTCAAATGGCCATAAAGCTGATATAATATTAAGTGTTATCGATAATTTGAATGAGTTTCCTTTGATCTAATGAGACAAATATGTTCTGTATTTGCTACTGCCCGAATACGAAAAAAATACTGGCAATAAGAATCACAGGCCACGCCTACTTTGTCAATCAGTGCATAAATGGAAACAAAGAAATATACATCTACAAAAACCGTTAGGATTGTACAAATTCTTTATCTAATCAAAAGTCAATCTCCCGAATTCTTCAAAATTGATTTCATTTTTCAAAATTTGTTCTTTCAAATAATATAGTTAATTACCGATAAAAAGAATAACAGAATTTTGTTTCTGATACCTCAAATATTGTCTCCAATGATTGACTCGTCCACAAAGTGGTCTCGTCCAATATGCCGACAATATTTTTCGTATAAAAACAAAACTTCCATTATTCTATACATATTTGTGGTGGACCTTTTCTAATTTGTAAGAAAATTAGGGATGGCAACGAGTACTCGAATACTCGAGTACTCGTTTAGAAGCCGAGTACTCGAGTACAATTTTTGTACTCGAGTACTCGACTTATTTTAAAAATCATGGATATTTTCTGAATTAAATGATGCATTTAAAGTATCTTCTCAATATTTGTTCTTTTTCTAATATATTTATTTTCTATTCACTGCGCCTCATCGGCATTGCCTGATATTTCTGTATTCCCTGTCATGTGTATCGCAGTTATTCTCTTTTTGTTTTTTGGAATTTGCTCGTCAAATCACTAATTTTTAATCAAAGTTTAAAATCTAATCACCTCTTGATGTTTATTGTCTTGTTGTTTTATTCGGTAAAATATATTTAAAGCATTCTCCGGAACCTTCTTTCTTAGTGGGTTTAAATTCATACTATAAATATTTTGAAACGTGTCCATAATGTCATAGGACCGGCGAACCAGAAGAAAACTTGTAAATGTAATTGGCAGGGGAGGCAACGTTGATTGCTTTTTTAATCAGAAAGACCCTTTATTAACATAATTAAAATTAGATCAAAGCAAATTTTTACAGTACAAGCCGTTAGTCTATTGTTTGCCAATTAGTGTTTGATGTATAAAATAGGTGATTAACTTTGGTAATCATTCAAATTGACAATGCTTTCCGAAGAAAAAAATAAACAAGCCAGGAAGGTTTCATTGAAAACCTACATTGCAGGTTCTCATCCCACTTTAAACGCAATCTTTATACATTATCAATTACGATGGTCCGAGTACTCGAGTACTCGCGAGTATTTGTATCGAGTACTCGAGTATTGAATTCGAGACAGTTTGCCATCCCTACAGAAAATATATTTTATTTTGGTTCATGTGTCATTGAGATGGAGGTATTTATTCTTAGATAATGCTTCAGTTAATCGTATAAGATACATATGTGCACATTGAAAGGATAGAATTAAGGATGGTCACTCCTCAAGTTTATTCTATCGAGGATTTAAAATTATAATTTTTATTCATTAGAATATGGATCATACATCATTTTAAGCAAAAAATATTGATAGGTCAGTGTGGTCATTTTTGAGATTTGAACGTCTAAAATTTTGGCGGGAAAGCAAACTTCTCTAGACTTTTTTATTAACTTTGCAGTAAGGGAATCAATCGTTGAAATGAGATGAAGGAATATCACGAATTTCATCAAATTTTGTCGGAAGTCTATTGAAAATGTATATTATCATATTTTGAAAAGAAAAGTGGGGGTCAGTGTGCCAAATTTTCTAATGCATCGTAATGGATAAAATAAGAGAATTACGAAAGTCAGAGAGAGTTTCAAAAACCTAAGGAGTTACCATCCTTACAGCAGTGACTGGTCGGTTCTCAATTACTGTAAAGTAGAGACACACATACAGATTAACAACAATTTTTATCATGAATTAAATCAGGTGCTCCCGAAGTGTCAAGATCTTTTTATAAGACGTCTTATAAGACACTTGAACATGTTACTTTAAATCCAGGAAACAAAAAAAAACAAAAAAAACAGCCGTTTCCATTGACAGGTTGAAATATCTATAAACGTTATAATATGTATATATAGCAATATCATGTTCTCCTTTCATAATAGATGATGCTGTTATACAAAATCTATTTAGAAGTATTTCAATTGAAGTTTCATATGTAAGAAGGCTTGATATCTTAGTCAATGAAAAGTATGTCCTTAGTTAGCTGTCAGGACAGTACCCATGTGAATTGTCTTCATGTTTTATTTACTTCATTGTAAAGTTTCTCGTCTTGATAAGATGGACTTTTTCTAGTTTCATTTTTTTACTGTAAGTCTTTTCGTGTACTTTTTTTTAGCCATTCACCACATGGATCCAAGAAAACTAGTTTAACTGCACGGTAATTTTTTCACCTGTCCCAAGTCAGGAATTTGTTATTTAAATTCACAGTAACTTCGGTATTTAGTCATTGGTCATTGACTTGTCCTGGTCTTCTTATAAAATTTTAGTTTCTTGATATTCGGGTTATCAGATGTGGTTAGTTTCCATTGATTTATTCACTTTTTTTACTTTTTTTGGGTCATTAAGAGCTTACATGTACTATATGGTGTGAGGTTCCTCACTTTGTTAAATACCTTTTGGTGAACCCTATATGCTTTTAACCTGGAGATGGTATGCTGTCTCCTTGACATTTACCCCATGAACATGTTCATGAACATTATAATGAAAAAAAGGGGTACATGATATCTTTATGCAATATTTCAATATACTTGTTAGCATGCAGCAAAAAATAACAAAAAAAAATACCGAATAAAATTGTCAAGAGTTAAAATGATCTTAGAATCATTTAATTGTATATTTGTCATCTAAAATATACAGATATAGAAGTAATTAGATTGTTAGAGTTTCTGATAGACAATATATTTGTCCAGCTTGGAGGATGTGTTTTTCAATAGACTATGGGAATTCCAATTGGCACAAACTGTCACCTCTTATAGCCGATCTGTTGCTCCACTCTTATGAGGCTGAATTCATCTAAAGGCTTCTTCAAAACAAAGATAAAACGCCTGATCCAGTCCTTTGATTTCAGCTTCCGTTATATAGATGATATTTTATCACTAAACATTAATCGCTTTGGTGACTCTTCATCTTATCTATCCAAAAGAGCTCGAAATAAAGGATATTACTTCAACATCGGCCTCGTTCCTTGACCTTCATCTTGAAAGTGACAACGAATGCACCTTACAAAATAGGCTGTATGACAAACGCGATGCCTTCACTTTTCGAATAGTCACATTTTTTCTATGTAGCAACACTCCAAAAGCACCGGCATATTGAGTTTACATCTCCCAACTCATTCGCTATTTAAAGGCCGTGGTCCCAGATGACAACATATCTGAAAGGCAAGTTGTCCAGCAGAAAATAGGGATACCTATGGGGACCAATTGTGCGCTACTTTTAGCAGATATGTGTCTTTATTCGTATGAAGCCAGGTTCATACAAAGGCTAGTTCAGAAAAAAGACAATAAGCTAGCCAAGTCCTTTAATTTCAGCTTTCGCGATATAGATGATGTTCTTTCATTGAACAGTCCTCAATTTAAGAAATAGATTATTGCAAACGGGCTCTATGTGAATTAGAACATGGGCAGACCTTATATTTGTCAATATTTTATACCGAGCGATAGCGGTGTATAAAATGAAGACAAATATCAGGTCTGACCATGTTCTAATTCGCATAGTACCAAATTGCAATAATCTATTTCGATTCTACTATGTTAAACAATAGTTTTGAACATTCGAAGCGGCTCTTAGAGAGCAATATTGGGGTTTGCACTAGAATCGAAATATGTCGAAAAACTGCATTCAAACACACATAAATGGACATGGAAAATCTATATTCTTTATTTTTTTAATACAAGTGGCCAATAAGCGTGTGAATTGAAACAAAAATATGTTATAAAACATATAAAATACGGATATTTTAAAGTAGGAGCGGGTATAAATGTTAGCTGGTTTTATTTCTGATTTATATGAGTGATTCGTTATGTTAATTTTGAAGCCAAGAAAGAAAACAAAAGGAACAAAACTCATATTTATAATTTTATTGACATTAAAACTTAAAACCTTTATTTTTAAATCGTAGACCATGATATACAACATAGAAAAGATTTCATAACAACAACACATTCGCTGCCAGGTTACAGTTATGTCAATTTCAGTTCCGAGTCTTAAATTTAGTAACTGTTGTAAATTTCTATTCCTGTCATTATTTGATTTGGATTTCTAGGTGATTCATTATTTTAAACTTTATTTACAAAAAATAAAATGAATATTGGGTAAATAAAATTTGAAATTACACATTACGAATGTCCTTTTGTAAAAAATATACGTATGCGCTAAAATATTGTTGGAATTAGAACATAGCTTTGTTTCCAAAGCGAAAGAAGAGAGTCATATTAGAATTAAGGATAACCTTCATCTTATATACCCAAATTAGCTCGAAATTAAAGAGACTACTGATACACCATCATCAGCGTCATACCTGGACCTATACCTCAACTTTGACAACTCTAGACGTCTGAAAACAAAACTTAACGACAGGCTTGATGATTTCGACTTTCAAATTGTGAACTTCCCGTTTTTGAGCAGTAACATTACCACATCTCCGGCATATGAAATGTACATTTCACAACTCATTCGCTATTGCCGTTCCTATAGAATGTACAGCGATTTTGTCAACAGAGCGAAATTACTGTTTCAAAAACTTATACATCAAGGGTATGTTCAGTCACTGTTGCAATTGTCACTACAGAAGTTTTACGGTCGTCACCATGATTTGACAGACCGTTACAATTTTTCTATTTTACAAAAGAGAAAAGATATCGTTCGGTAGATCCAGAGTTATTAGCAGACTGACTATAAACACCAACTGTGACAGAACCGGACTTTCCACTGACAGTGTGACGGGTGCCACGCGTGGAGCAGATCATGCTTACCCTTCCGGAGCACCTGATGATACCTCAGTTTTTGTAGGGGTTCACACTGCTATTGCTTTAGTGATGTGGCGTTCTTGTTCATTTTTGTTTATTTGTTTTGTCTTTGTCATACTGTCTCAATTCGTGTTGCTGTGAATTGCCGTGATTTTGGATTTATGATTTTAGAATTTCCCCTTTCCTCGTTCTTGCTTCGGTATTCGTTTGCCGATGTATCTATCTCTTTACCACTAAATAGAAAAAAGAAGGAAAACGGGGAATGTGTCAAAGAGACAACGACCCAAAGGGCAGCAATAACAGTTTGTTTTTTTCTCTACCGGATTTTACTTTACTACCGGATTTGACGTGTTCATCACGGCGGGTCTCTTATAAGAAGCAAGAGATGCTTACTCTATACCGATCTCACTGGTGTTTTTTTTTTTTATTGAGTCCGTGTTGTTAATTTTTGTATATATGTGTGTCTTTATTTTTCTTTTCTGTGCCGTGCTCATGTTATGTCTTTGTTTCTTTGTTTTTCCGATGTTTCCATTGTCCTTGGATTTTTCGTTTTAGACTGACGGTTCGGTTCTCACTTACTTTAATATTTTTTATATATACCATGATGAATTTTATTGATGTGTAACACACAGGTCACATTGCTTATATCTGGCTTATTATTTCAATTTTCATCAGACATAGAGTAGAAGTATCAGTGTGAAACGTATATCTGTAATCAGTCTTTGTTGGAACAAAGCAAATCTTTAAAAGCGAAATCTAATTACAGTGCACTCATCGTTATATCACCACCTTTTGGACCAGGGAAAAGATTGGCGATAAGTGAGGGTGGCGATATATCGAGGAAATAAAGTATATAGAAACTATGTAACTTTTTAAAAAATAGACCTTGAAATAAGTTGGCGATAAGTGAGGGACCGCTATTAAAGAGGGGCAGTATAACGAGGGAGCACTGTACTAGTATTCATACGACAAATATTGTAATAGATAAAAGGTTATCTTACCCATCAAAGACATAATTCTGTCGTCAAGTTCTGCAAGTTTTGTGTCTATTTCTGATGACAAGCTTGCAAAGACAGATTGACTATGGTTTCCTTTGATACCAAGTTCTGATGTAAAAAACAATAAGAAGACATTACTATTTACATCAGTTTTTCCATTTTTTTCCAAATATATGGAAGCAGGTAACGTGTGCAATGATAATGAGCCTAAAACAAAGGTTATACAAGTTGGAAGATACTCCGTGACACTGTTCATGTCTAGATGTCTAACGTCATTGTTTTCTGTATCCTCGTTTTACCATGCCTTTGGACTTCGATATTTGTAAATACCATTCCTTTGTTCGTTCAGTATTGTACTGCTGAATCTAATAACTTTACATTTTTGTTTCTAAATCTATTACCGAATGCAGAAAATTCGCGTAGAATTGAACCAGAAGATATATGCAGTGATTAATAACGAATTTTATTTTTCGAATTTTCACACCGAATCGTTTATGCATGTAGAATTCGGTATGAAATTTTTATGAGTATTCTATTTCACAAAGATACTTTTTAAAGATAAATGTACCAATGCATTCTGGCATTTACTTAACGCAATTTTCATTTACTTTAAGTAAATGAAAGATATATGTAATTCTCTTATGATGTGGCAGCAATATCCATTTCTTACGCGATTAGATAATTTTTCGTATCACTTAGTGATAACTTTTATGCTATCATTTCATTGGCCTTTCATATGATTAGATAACTTTTTTGGTTGTTCTAGAGGTCACGAATTTGGTCAAATCACGTCATGGAAATGTTTGTTATTTTAATTCCTTGCTCATTTCATCAAGCGTCTGTATTATTTTTTTACTTTTATTGGCAAGAAGAATAAATGAAAAAAAATGAGCTTCGTGTGTACTCACATATTCTCCAAAAACAGTTGAATATATTTTCGCCACATGAAATACATTGCTTCATTGCTAAAAATAAGTCTCCTACCTGTATTAATGTAATGTGTATTGAGATCATTGACGCGTGGAAATTGACATCGGAATCAGTTACCACA
The DNA here is from genome assembly GCA_002080025.1 of Modiolus philippinarum. Lineage (NCBI taxonomy): Eukaryota > Metazoa > Mollusca > Bivalvia > Mytilida > Modiolidae > Modiolus > Modiolus philippinarum. The sequence continues at coordinate 14,782 of MJUU01017823.1, forward strand.
GATACAGAGAAATTTAAACCTACATTTAATTACAAATAATTCGTCGTAAAACTTTCACTCAACTGACAAGCAGAAATTAATTTTACTGTAGATGTTTAAAACTGTAATTACAATTCAACCGGGCTTTCTGAAAAGATACTCATGTTTGTCACCAGCTCAGAACCATGTACTTGTCATTGCTATTTGTTGTATACATGTGCTTATAAGGCAACATAGTTTCTACATCTACAACAATTATCGTTGTTTACAGTTTCTTCTTTATATACTGGAAAACTTATTGTTAGAATTTACATTCTTTGTAACGATAAGTTTAAAGTACATATTAATCAATATTCAATGTATTCACAAACACAACAATGACACTAACTTAACATAATTGGGAGAACACAACAGAAGATTTTACAAATAACATTTATCGTAGGAGAAATAGGTTTCACAAATCTTGAGACTTGTATATCGCTTGTAATCAACTCTCGCTTTTTAATAACAAATAATAATGAAGCTAAAGCTCGTTAATTATTATTGTATAGTTAAATAGCTCGAGTTGATAACAAGCGATATACAACCTCACTCATAATGAAACCTTTAAATGTCACTGTTTGAATTGTATTGTAAAGTAAGTGAGAACAGAACCGTCAATCAAAAGAACGAAAAATCCATGGACAATGTCAGCATCGGAAACAAAAAGAAACAAGGACACCACTTGAGTACAGGACAAAAAAAGAAAAATGAAGACACACATAGAGATGAACAACACGGACACAATTAAAACGATGGGTGAGATCAGGTGTACCGGTAGAGTAAGCATCTCCTGTTTCTTATAGGACATCCACCGTGTTGAACATGTCAACTCCGGTAGTAAAGTCAACTCCGAGGCAGTAGAGGGAAAGATATGTTGTCATCTAGGAAACAGATATCCCATAGCGATCTACATGAACGTGATGTCAACCGAAAAACTTCGGTAGTGATGACTTAAAGTTTTTGGTAACGTACCCTTGCTTAAGTAGTATATTTGTAAGCAGCCGAGTCACTGTAACGACATTAAGCCCTTGAGTAGCGAATGAGTTGTGAGATGTAAACTTCATATGCTGGTGCTTTTCGAATGTTGCTACAAAGAAAAGGGAAGTTGACAATTGGAAAAGTGATTCTGAGAAGTATTTCACAAAGTATACTTGTTCTCTGCCTATGACAATGTACATAATATCTTCGCTCACCGTTCTTACGGGATTTCAGTTGCTCATGAGGAATGGTAGCATAAAGTGTGGAGATGTCAAAGTTTAATGCTGTTACAATGCAATAATTATCTTGATTTTAGGATGTCAAGCAGATCTTTATCTTAAATCGGAAATCAGTGCCTTCTATGGTAATCAATATAACACGAGTAATTTACATATTGCATTTTCAAAAAGGTGGTAATAACAAAATAACTGAACAGAATAGTAAGAAGCCGAAACACGATGGGCAAAACCACCGGCCAAATTTTAACCATAATGGTCCTGATTTGGTACAGACATTTTAACTAGATGTTTAGAGACTGAGCCTGTATCACTCACCTGACAAAATGCTTCTATGCCATGCATGACCAAAAATAATGTTTTTATCAATGGAGTCTAATGTTTAGCTATGTTCTCTATTGGCACCCATGTTTTTGACTGATTCTATTGAAATGAGAAATCTTTGCCAAGGACCTTCTATACATCATTTCAATACAGTTTAGTTAATTTTGCTTGAATAGTTTCAGCGAAGATGATATAAAGGATTATCTTCTCATGAGGTCCAATGTTAAACTATGTTCCATATATGCCACCATTTTTTTTTGTCAAACGAAGTGAAATGAACAATTTTTGTAAAACACCTTCCATATATCATTCCTACCTCTCCAGCCTATGGAGTGTACATTTCACAGTTGATTCGTTACTGTCGAGCTTGTAGTTTGTACAGTGAATTTTTGAACAGAGCAAAAACACTGTCCCAAAAGCTGCTTAGTCAGGGATTTGTTCAACCTTTGTTAATTTCATCCTTCAAGAAATTCTATGGCCGTCACCATAGCATCATTGAAAGATCTGACGTGTCAGTATCCCAAATGAAAGTGGACATTTTCAGCTAGATTCACGTCTTCCCGGATTTGACTACCGACTTTGACATTTTCCCAGATTCAATCATTTACAGTGTGACGGGTGCTGTAAACAGAGCAGGACACATTTTCCCTTCCGGAGCACCTGATGTCACTCTCAGTTTCACTGGAGTTCACACTGTGAGTGCCTTTGTTCTGAATGTTGTGGTTTCTGGTTCTGTGCTTTGTGTGTGTCTGGCGTCATTGTTTTGTGTCTAACGTCATTGTTTTCTCTGTCTCGTTTTTGCCCTGTCTTTGGACTTCGATTTTTGTGAATTTCACCTCTTTGTTCCTTCGGTATTCTACTGCTGTTGTTTCCTGTAAACCTTGGCTGAATTTGCTTCAGCAGTTTCAGAGGAGATGATGAAATTGTGATTTTTCTCATAGGGTCTAATGTTAAACCCGAGTTCCACGCTGTCGGCCATGTTTTTTGTCTGATCTGAACAAGATGGGCAATCTTTGTAGAGGACCTTTAGTACATTGTTCCTTCGGTATTCTACTGCCGTTGTTATCCTATTAAGATTGGTTGAATTTGTTTCAGCTGTTTCAGAGGAATATATGAAAATGTGATTTTTTCCATTGTGGCCATGTTTAACCCTGGCGGCAATCTTTTTTGTCGGATATGAACAAACTGATAAATCTTTGTTAACGTCTTTAGTACATCATTCCTCTTATGTTAGGTAGAATTTCCTTGAATGGTTTCAGAGGAGAAGATGAAATGTGATTTTTCCCATTGGGTCCAATGTTAAACTATGTTCCGTGCTTGCGGCCATGATTTTTATCGGATCGGAACAAAATGAGCAATCTTTGTTAAGGACCTTTAGTACATCATTCCTGTAAAGTTTGGTTGAATTTGATTTCATGGTTTCAGGGGAAAAGATGAAAATATCATTTTCCCATAGGGTCCAATGTTAAACTACATTCCGTGCTGGCGGTCATGTTTTTTTCAGATCGGAATAAAATTAGCAATCCTTGTTAAGGACCTTCAGTACATCAGTCCTGTAAATAGAAAAAAGAAGGGAAACGGGGAATGTGTCAAAGAGACAACGACCCAAAGGGGAGTAATAACAACCATAAGATCTTCAATGAACGGTGAGAAAACCCCACACCCAACGGCAGGTCGGAGTCGGCCCCTGAATAAAGAGTAATCAAGTTCTGCGAAATAAACATCATCCTAGCCTCCTATAGACATAAAGTAAACTAACTAGAAAAAAGACAAGACACACAAAGGCTTAATAAATTTCCTGGCTTAGGACAGGCGCAAACCTGCTGCGGCGGGGTTAAACTAGTTTTATTGGGCCCAAACCTTCCCCCTAGCCTATGTGATAAAAAAAAAACAAAAAAAATAGAAACAACAGTAAAATTTTGTTAGCAACAGGACTGAGTTTGTTTTAATTTGCTTCAGTGGTTTCAGGGGTGAAGATGAAAATATGAAAAGTTAACGGACGACGGACGCCAATTGATGGCAATAGCTCACACTGACCCAAGGTCAGGTGAGCTAAAATGATTTGTTATCGGTTTTAATGTAAAAGTAATAGCTTCTGAATGGTCGTAGAGAGTGAAAAGAAATATTAGTCCAGTAAAAATAAGTAAAAGATGAACTTTGAAACACAGTTCGGACCGTAGCTTCATTCTTCTCCACAAGGGACTGCTATCTATTAAAGAAATACTCACGTTTTTACGTTTATATTAAGAACATTCCTTATGTTATAATGATGACGTAAATTTTCTGTCAATCATTTTTTAAATGTATTTTATTACTTTTTCATTGGTGTAGCAGTTCGAACAGACTCGCTAAATTGAGTTTTTGTTCATCAGATCATTTGATTCTTCTTTGTGAAGCACACTTTGATTTAAACTATAACAAAACTAGCGACATGATAATCAATTAACCGTCATTATGTGATGCGTTTTGAGGGTTCGAAAATTTCATATCACACCTAAATATCCACATAAGTTCTATCCCCCCTTTTAGTTTAAACTTTAAACAAAATCAATATTTAAACCCATAGAAATCAATAAACCTTGACCCAATGGATGACACAATGAACTTTTGACCTTGCCCAACTTATATGGATTACACAATAACCCATCAAGTTTAATTTATATCTTAAACAAATTCATAAAAAATATAAAACCATAAAAGTCGACCAAATATTTAAATGAAAAAATGACATAAATTTGGTTAAAATATATACCCTAACTTTGAACAAATTAAAGAATCTTACTGAGCAAGCTCTCATACCCCACGCCCCCACATATCAGAAAATCCTGCATTATTGAACCCTAAAAGTATATCCAAGAGGATCACCAGAAGATAACACAAAGATCCAACTGGCGGCCATCTTGGATGGTGTGTTGACTTGCCGGACACATTTTTAAAGGGGACTACCTAAGGACTATTGTGACCAAGGGTGGTTCCAATTGGCCGAGCGGTTTTAGAGAAAAAGATGTTTGAATGCAAAGTGCACAACTGACAGACCAAAGACACAGTGGTGGCAAAAGTTCACCATGGCACACCAGGTTAGTTCAAGAGTCCATGCAGGCTATGAAGACAAGATTCTACTATTACAGTATCTAGTAACAATATTTGAAATATAGGCCAACTTTTACCACTGAAGGACACAATATACATTTATACAAAAATTATTACAATGTGAAATAAGTAAAGATTATGAAGGTATTTTTGCAAAAAAATGAAAAAAATTGTACAAAAACACCTTTTTTTGCTCTTGATTATGTAACAGAATTTTTTTTTTATTAAAGTAATAGCAGGGAATTTCTCTAAAACTAAAAAGAGAAAAGTAAACTAAAGAAGATTTGAAAACAGAATTTAAAGGGAAATAACCCAGGACAAGATGATACTTACTGTTTTAGCTGAAAATAGTTAATGTCCAATAACTCCCATAAAAGTAATCCGATCAATAAGGCAGTATAGTATGCACATCCACACATCATGATCAACAATCCTACCAAATATCATTAAAGCAATTCATTAAGAGGTTTCAGAGGAGTCGCAGTGACAAGATTATACTTTGGTGTTTTAGCTGAAAATAGTCCAAGTCCAAAAACTCCCATAAAAATAATCTGATCAATAAGTAGTATAGTATGCACATCTACACATCATGACCAACAATCCTACCAAATATGTTAGCAATTCATTAAGAGGTTTCAGAGGAGTTGCAGTGACAAAATGATACTTTGGTGTTTTAGCTGAAAATAGTCTAAGTCTAATAACTCCCAAAAAATAATCCTATCAATAAGGCAGTATAGTATGCACATCTACAAATCATGACCAACAATCCTACCAAATATTAAAGCAATCCATTTGGCAGTTTTACAGGAGTTGCAGTGACAAGATCATATTTGGTGTTTTTGCTTGAAAAAGTCTACTCCAATAACTCCCATAAAAATTATCCGATCAATAAGGCAGTATAGTATGCACATCTACACATCATGACCAACAATCCTACCAAATATGAAAGCAATCCATGAAGCGGTTTCAGAGGAGTTGCAGTGACAAGATCATACTTTGGTATTTTAACAGGAAATAGTCAAAGTCCCATAACTCCCACAAAAATTATCCAATCAATATGGCGGTATAGTATGCACATCTACACACCATGACCAACAATTCAACCAAATATGAAAGCAATCCGTCAAGTAGTTACAGAGGAGTTGCAGTGACAAGAACAGGAATGACGGACTGACGGACGGACGGACTAACAGACAGACAGACGGACGGACGAACAGACAGACAGAAGGACGGACGGACGGACGGGTCAAAAACATTTTACCCTCCGCAACTTCGTTGCGTGGGGTATAATTACTCCTAAATCATTGTCCAAATAACTATTTATTACACAATAATCAACCAACCAAAGCATATCATCACAATACACCTAGCGTAAACTACAGTCATAATATAACAAACACCTTATTTTACATGCCTACGGCAAAAGTAGTACATGTTTCTAATCACCCATTAAAACCATCGCTAGCTAAACAATATAAATAGAATAATCTTAACATCTATACATAATAAAAAAAAACATAATGCTTTATTAAATAAATTGCAGAATTCTTAGCCACACTAGTCAAAAATATTAATGTGTTCCCAGACCCCACTGCGAGGAAGTGCTTCTACTTGGGATCCTCTTTTTTATTTATTAATTTTCCTTCTTCGTTTATTTATCTACTTTTTGCAATATTTTTTTTTTAATTTTTTCTCTCTCTCTTTTTTTTATTTTTTGAAATTATGTATGCCTTTTTCATCACCATTTTTATGGTGTTTTATTATTTTTGTTTATTTTTTCTATATTTTTTCTTTCTTTTTTTCATCAGTATAATTATTTCTGATGTTCTTATCTTTTCTTACTAGAACCTCTCTTTTTATCAGTATTATTTTTCTAAGGTTTTTTTTCATTTATTATTTATTCATTTTAATTGAATTTTCCAAATCTCCTATTTTTCATGACTTTTACAAAATTTAATTTCTATTTTTTATTATTTTTCATTGGTATATGCATTTCAACGCGGCCTCAACCTCTGTCGGATTATGTGCAGAGAGGTCCGTGACGATATCCTCCATGGTGATATTTTTGTATCTGTATTATATGAAATGAACGCAGTACAAACCACAGCTATCACCATTCTCGGGCTGCACGCGCACTTTGTTGAACAAGTATTGGGGACCGTTGGCTATCAACATGTTTTTAAAATTGAGATGATAGGTTTCTGGTGCTCGTCCAAATGAATCGAAGAATTCGGCGGGTCCGTCTAAGGGAAAATGAAAGGCGACCCAGTGTGTTCCTTCGCGGTCACAAAGATCGGTGTTGACAACGAAACTGTAGGGTCGGTCTGAGATTTGAAAGGGGATATCGTCTGCACAGACCACTCTGGCAGGAAGGTGTTCGAGGTAACATTCCAACTCGAACCTATAGGTCCCCTCCAACCCGTCGTCCTCTCTCTTGCATCGTTTGACGGGAGGTTCATCTTCCGAACAGCCGTGTCTGAGATGTTTTTGTAAACCAAAAGCGTGAGCAAAGACCAACCCACACACACGGCAAGCCGTCAGGTCTGATTCCGTGTCGTTCAATTCAGAATCTTCTAATTCGTTTTGGTCCGATTCCATGTCGTCCCATTCGTTTCCGTCTGATTCTGTGTCTTGCAATGCGCTTTCATCCAATTCCATTTTGTTGAGTGCATTTTTAACATCCATTGGTTCCTGTTGCTTGGTACCACCCCCGCGCAATCTGCAGTGTTCGGGAGTAGTGGTTTTCAGGTCTACCAACAGGTACCTAAAGGGTCTTCTCGTCACCTCTTTAAAGAACCCCACTAAAGCGGGATTATTCATCTGTCGACCTAGCGTGGCAACTGACTGGCAGTCTATGGGGTTATTAAAGAGGATCCAATAGTGACAGTTTCTTCTCTGATCGGATCTTTTCCAAAATACAAATTCTGATTGATGGTAATCACCGAAAGGTTCCTATGATGTGATCCCTCTGTGAATAAATCGTTAATTCTTCTGTCTTTGGCACACGTAGACATGAGATCGTCTAACACAATCAAGTTCTTTTTACCAGAATCGAAATAGCGATCGCTGTCAAGATCGTAT
>MJUU01017823.1:27291-53591 GCA_002080025.1 Modiolus philippinarum
AAAAACATGGCCGCCAGCGCAGAACTTAGGTTTTACATTGGACCCTATGGGAAAAATCACATTTTCATCTTCTTCTCTTAAACCACTTAAGCAAATTTAACCAAACTTTACAGGAATGATGTACTAGAGGTCCTTAACAATGATTGCTCATTTCTTTCAGATCCGATAAAAAACATGGCCGCCAGCGCGGAACTTAGGTTTAACATAGGACCCTATGGGAAAAATCACATTTTCATCTTCTCCTCTGAAACAACTGAAGCAAATTCAACCAAAACTTTACAGGAATGATGTATGTAAGGTCCTTTACAAAGATTGCTCATTTCCTTCCGATCCGATAAAATACATGGCCGCCAGCGCGGAACTTAGGTTTTACATTGGACCCTATGGGAGAATTCACATTTTCTTCTTTCCCTCTGAAACCACAGAAGCAAATGCAACCAAATTTTACAGGAATGATGCACTAAAGGTCTTTAACAGAGATTGCTCATTTCGTTCCGATCCCATAAAAAACATGGCCGCCAGCACGGAACATAGTTAAACATTGGCCCTGTGGGAAATTCACATTTTCATCTTCTCCTCTGAAACCACTGAAGCAAATTCAACCAAACTTTACAGGAATGATGTATGGAAGGTTCTTTACAAAGATTGCTCATTTCGTTTCCATCCAATAAAAACATGGCTTCCAGTGCGGATCTAAGGTTTAACATTGGACCCCATGGGAAAATTTACATTTTCCTCTTCTCCTCTGAAACCGCTGAAGCAAATTCAGTCAAACTTAACTGTTCAGCATTTTGTCAGGTGAGCGATACAGGCTCAGTGTCTGAGCCTCTAGTATTGTATAGCTAGCGATGGTTTTAATGGGTGATTAGAAACATGTACTACTTTTGCCATAGGCATGTAAAATAAGGTATCTGTCATGTTATAACTGTGGTATACGCTTGGTGTATTGTGATGACATGCTTTGGTTGATAGATTATTGTGAAATAAATAGTTAGTTGGACAATGATTTAGGAGTAAAGTTAGGGTATATATTTTAAACAAATTTATTTCATTTTTTTTCATTTAAATATTTGGTCGACTTTTATGGTTTTATATTTTTCATGAATTTGTTTAAGATATAAATTAAACTTGCTTGGGAAATTTATTGGGTTATTGTGTAATCCATATAAGTTGGGTAAGGTCAAAAGTTCATTGTGTCATCCATTGGGTCAAGGTTTATTTATTTCTATGGTTTAAATATTGATTTTGTTTAAAGTTTAAACTAAAGGGGGGATAGGAGTTATAGTATACTACTAACATATAACTCTGCAGTTCATCACATTAAATTTGCTTTGAGGTGTCACTACATTGTGCAATTATATTCTATATCTGACAAGGGGGATATGGCAGGTTAACCATAAAGTTAACCCCTTAGAAAGTTTTAGTGAAGTTTTAAACCCCTCTGAACCCCCAGAAAACATCTTATAATATCACTATCATCATTTACTAGTAATATATAAGTAAGCTATTATATATCAATTGGGCTTTAATTCACCTATTGTGACTCATAAATGGTCATCATCAACGCTGTTTGATTAGCCCTTTTCGTTTTGATCATCTCCTAATGAAAAATCATGGTGGCCGCGATTGACGAATATTTCGGGATGGTCGTTAATTCTTATATAATTTTTACCTAAAAGGCTTGTCTGCATTTGAGAAATTATCACTCGTTTCAATTCTCACATGACTGGCTTGATATTAAATTCAGCCGAGACTTTGGAAATTTTAGTACCTGGAGACAAGTCATCCATTTCATCATCACATGCTGGTGCTGTTTAATATATAAATATACGAATTATTGCAATTACTGTTACTTAAAATTAAATTGGTCAACGTAAAATATAATAAATATATAATAACAATACATCGGCAAACAATAACCGAAGCAAGAAGAGGTAAGGGGAAATTCCAAAATCATAAATCCAAAATCACGGCAATTCACGGCAACACGAATTGAGACAGTATGACAAAGACAAAACTAATAAACAAAAATGAACATGAACACCACAAAACTAAAGCATTAGCAGTGTGAACCTCTATACAAACAGAAGTATCATCAGCTGCTCCGGAAGGATAAGCATGATCTGTTCCACGCATGGCATCCGTCACACAGCCAGTTAAAATATGATGTTGAAATATCTGTTTGGTGGCTGATTGGTTATTGTCATTTTCTAACCCGTAGACAAAACCAATTAAAATCCATGGTGCATTTTTACTTCTCTAACCCTCAAACAGCACCAAGGTGAAACATTGAAAATCATTTTTACATCTCTTTTTGTATTCAGACAATAACAAGGACAAACCTGTGCAACAAACAAAATCGATGAAGACAAAACTAAAAAATAACATGATGATATACAAGACAACACAGAAAACAAACGCACTGACAGTGTGAACTCTCCCTTAAAAAACGAGAGTATCAAACCGAGAAAACAAATGACATAATACCGACGTAACTAAATATGAAGAACAACAATAAGAACGTTGTTTCCTTGCTTGGTTTTGCCTTGTTATTGTAGAGACTTTGTCTCATTTGTATTTACTCCATATCCTTTCATTGTTTATATGAACGATTCAAACGCTTTTCGTCAAGAATTGCCTCAAGATAATGATTATTGAGTGATATAATTTCGTAAAACTTGCTAACCTGTAATAAAGATGCATTACAATTCGATTTTTATTAAATAATTAGGGAACGTGATACTCCACAAAATTGCGGGATGCCTAGTATTTTTCACAAAAAACTGTTTCCATTCGGAATATATATTATAGCACATTAACTGGAGTGTCCTCTTGAAATTCCAGATGTTTTGCTTATTGCAGACAAACACTGTAGTTTCCGATCAAAATGCATAGTATTTTGGACGTATACTAGGGTTTCCCTAAGATATTGACAGTTTGGGAATTGGACATCTGAGTAAAATCGAAAATGCAAATTATAGTTTGGTAAACTTTTTTGAGTTTTGTTTTGGAAATATATACCTCACAGTGCATCTGTTACATTTTTTGTAAGCATAAAAATGTCCAGTTTCTAATATGGACAAGTAGAATAGGATGCAGACATAACCTCTCCCCAAGTTAATTTGAACCAGTCATAAAAGATCGTCTATGTTAATTTAGGACCGTTTTCCAGTTAACTTAGACCAGTCATATAGCAGTCATGAAAACTACTCTTAGTTAACTTTAGAATTATTCTAGAGCCCTGACTTTGCGCACCTGTTATGGTCGTAGAGCTCTGACTGTTCAGACATGATCTGGTCATGGAGCCCTGACCACTCAAACCTGTCATAGAATCTTGGTAAAAAACGTAGCAATTAAGACAGCAAAAAGAGAACAGTTTAAGAAATTGGAAAGAGAGTCACATATAATTACATTTTACACTTCTCTGTACATGATACAGTATACTTCTCTTTATATCTCTGATCAAATGTGTTGTGTCTATACTTCCAATTACAGCATGTTTTGAATACCCAGATAGATGGTTGTTTCCACCTGTAACAACTGCAACACAATAAAAAGGGAATGAATTATACAAATGAATCTATTATTCAAACCAAAGTATTTCATATTTTGTCACAATTTCGGCAGAAACCTTTATCCCTACGAAACACAAACATATACATAATATGTCTATATCATTGTATATAAGTGACAAAAATGTTCACCTTTAAAGAGCTATTCTCTGTAAGCATAAAAAAAACCTGATTGCCACAACGAAAAACTGAAACTCCTGGTCTATTGTCTTTTCTTTTTCCGAACTTTTGACGTATCTGAAATTTTTTGTGGCATACAGTCCTTCCTCTAATCTTACTGAACATTTATGCAAAATATGAACAAATTCCTCTTTGCAGTTTCTGTCTTTCTGAGATATAGAATCCCCAATTTTTTAATGTAAACTGGCAGCCATCTTAGAAATGGCAGCTATTTTGAAAATTTTAAACGCACAGCAGACAACAAACTTTGTGCAAATGACAAAATACCGAAGTAACTGTGAATTCGAATTCTGCATATGCGCATTTCGACAACTTATGTCTCTTCAGCGCAGATAAAATCTAAACGTTTGGAAGACCATAAACTCAAAGATGTTTAAAAACTGATAGAGAACAAATAACCTATATCATCTAAATGTAAAGCCAAAATCAGCTAAGGACAGAGCTTTGTATGAGGGAGATACTCCTTAGTTTTCATCAAAATTTACAAAAATTTAGATATTGAAAGGTTCCAAATAGAATCGGCTTTCGGGTCAGCACCGAAGTACTGACTACTGGGCTGGTGAATACCCTCGGGGACTAACAGTCCACCAGCAGTGGCATTGACCCAGTGGTAACAAATGACTAAATACCGATCTTACTGTGAATTCGAATTCTGCATATGCGCATTTCGACAACTTATGTCTCTTCAGTGCAGATAAAATCTAAACGTTTGGAAGACCATAAACTCAAAGATGTTTAAAAACTGGNCGCAGAAGACTATTGACCAATAGGAATTTCAGATTCTCGAAAATCAAAATGGCGTCCAGTTTCGTCCTGATAAAACGGGGCGGGGTTTAATTTTTCTGTTTCCCTGTGGAAGTTGAAAAGTATTATAAACATTTACTATAGGTGGTACTGGGAACAGGTTTGTAGAGGAAAATGGGATTGATAATTGCAATATCGCTTAGCCAGATTTATAAATATAGATATGATTAAAAGAATAAGAACAGTAGTGTTTAAATTTAAAACCAGAAGTTAGTAAATAAAGATGAGGTATTGTGCAATAATCAATAATATACAAATACTATAAAAGACTTTTCAATTGTGTTAAACAAAGCGTGATTGTAGTTTATGGAGATACTTAGGCAATGGAGAACGAAAGGTGAAAAGAGATAGAATTGCGTTTTTTGCGGAAGAATAAAGAGCTACCGGTGTTTATTTGTGTGTGTTGTAAAAGGTTTATGTTTCGAAGCCAAGTACATCATGAGCCACCACACCCTTGTCAATCAAACACGCAATTTTCTATCCAAGGCTATTCCATAGCCTAGCGTATCGTTTTTATTTTATAAAAACCATTATCCGATTTATATCATCCACTTTTGTTTATAAAGTCCCTCGTGTTTTCTAGTTACATCTGAATCAACAAATTATTTACCGCCGTCGCATCTTCTCTGGTCGATAAACTACCAACTGCTCCGAAAATATTTGATGTTAATTCTAACGTATTTAAAACGTCTTATCATTAAGTAGTTACAGACAATACCCATCTTACTTTAAAATATGTCAGCGAGGAATATGTTTATAACGAACTGAAATATCTCAACTTCTACAGTAGATAATATTACGGCAAGATTCATGAATGATGGTGCAAAAAACCTGGCTAACCCGATAACATACTAATAAAAAACTTTCTTTAGCAACGGGTATAGTGCAATGTGTACTTAAATTAGTCAGAGTTCAACCTTTCTATAAAAAGAACAATATAGAAAAAGGAAAGAAATGATCGCCTGGTAAGCATTCTTTGTGTGATTTCAAAAATACTTGAAAAATCAGTCTTTATGCAGCTGGAGAGACACATCTTATTGAAACTGAGTTGTTGTATCAATTCCAGTCTGGTTTTTTATCAGTCAGGAAATTCATTAAGCCTTTGTGTGTCTTGTCTTTTTTCTAGTTAGTTTACTTTATGTCTATAGGAGTCTAGTATGATGTTTATTTCGCTGAACTTGATTACTCTTCATTCAGGGGCCGACTCCGACCTGCCATTGGGTGTGGGGTTTCCTCATCGTTCATTGAAGATCTTATGGTGGCTTTGAGTTGTTGTTGCTCCCCTTTTGGTCGTTGTTTCTTTGACACATTCCCCGTTTCCCTTCTTTTTTCTATTTAGATCCTCGTAATCAACCTATACTTTTCTCATCCATCTATTATAGCATATAAAATCGCAAACAGCAAAAGGTTTATTTACCGGAATGGTCATGTTGGATCTTCAAAAAGCTTTCGATACTGTTGACCATCATATTTTGTGTGAAAAACTGCGGCAACGGGGATGAATGATACAAAATAGTTCGAATCTTAATTAAAAGAACGGAGGCAACTCGTAAATGTAAATGGAGTTGATTCAGAACGATTCAACATTACTTATGGGGTTCCCAAAGGTAGCATTTTGGGACCTTTGCTCTTCCTATGTTTTGTAAATGATATATCCATTAGTATAAATTCCGAATGCACAATCTTCTTTTACGCTGACAAGAGTACTATATTTTTTCCCATAAGAACCCAGACATTATATCTTACAAACGAGGGAAGGAGCTTGAATCTTGTAGCAACTGGCTTGTCGATAACAATTTTCTTTGAATCTTGGAAAAACTTAATGTTTTATATTTGTTCCGAAACGAAAACTAAAAACAAAATTAAACATTTTGAAGTAAAATGTAAATCACATCATTAAATCTCAAGCAAAAACAAAATATCGTCCTAAAAGTCGATCAATATTTATTGGAGAGAGCACCATAAATTCTATAATTGAAAAAGTAAATTTCAGTAAATGTATGTACAGGAAGGAAAAATGTTTGTCTAAAGACAAGAGAAAAACTTTGTCAATGGCTCTAATCAAATATAATTTTGATGATTCTTGCTCTTCATGGTATGCCGGTGTTTCACAAAAATTGAAATGCTCAAAATAACAGTGCGTTTTATTAATAACATGAGTCCTAGATTTAGTGTGGGTACACCGGAGATGGCAAGCCAGGGCTTTTTAAATATGAAAGATAGAGTAAAACAATTGCGATGTAGACACGCACACAAGATTTTTTTCTAACAAATGTCATGACTACTTAAAAACAACATTTTCATAAAGGTAGCTAACAACACTTATAACACCAGATCAAGTCAATTCAATTTTGTTGTTACAAAAATCAGAGGAGTAGACTCTACATCTTTCCTTTTTACTGCTATTACCGACTGTAATTCACTTCCACAATAAAAAGAAATAAAAATTATGCCTCTTTTAAACCCGACTTGAAGCAATTCCTTAAAACACGCTCATTTAGATAAATCTAATAATTTTTGAGCATTTTAAAAGTATGCCATGCTGATCAGAACCAATTTAATATAAATCTATTTTTTATGGCATGATCAGAACCAATTTAATATAAATCTATTTTTTAAGTTATTGTCATAAAAGGACCCCATTGCAAATATATAATTTCCATAACGAGAACTAGTTGATTATGAAATTTCTCACATCGAGTTACATTTGTAAATATTTTTTTCAAATGTTTGAAAGCGAGACTTGCCGAGCTTTTAAACATTTGAAAATTTATTAAACGAGATGTGAGAAATTTCATAATTAACGTGTCTAAGTTGTGGAAACTGTTTCTCTAATGGCTGGACAAAAAACACCGAGGATTGTTTTCAGAATGAATTTGGAGGGAAATGTCAAGAAACTTGTTGTCCGGAGAACAAAAGTTTCCGCGCCGTTCAGGAAATGTGAAAACTGGAAAAAAATAGAGAAAAGGTTATCCTTGGAATGATGTCAGTTTATTTGTGTATTTTTAGTCTACTTGGCATAATTGTGTTATTTTGTTATAATTCTTATAAGATTTGCATAATAGGAAATACGCTGATATGATTGGTTGAATTTACTTCCGGTAGCAAATTCTGAAATCGTTCATTTTTCGATAAACGACGTTGACCGAACTACATTTAAGTTCACCTTATAAATTCATACGCCGAGTGAATCAAATAGAACAAAAACGTGTGAATTTAATGACTTATCATCAGATTAAAAGAATTATAAGGATTAAACACCGTTTGAAAGGAATTTATTGGAGTATAAACGGGACCAAGTCATTCACAAACATATCATAACAATTATTTCATCTGATGTTAAACAGTCAAAAATGTATATTGGTTTAGGGGTAGTGATGTCTTAAAATAAAAGAATATCAATGTGTGGACAGAAATTGCAATTTCATACTTTTTTTAAATAATCAAAGTCCCATAACTCTGTAACGAAATATCTATGGACAAAATAAAATGAGCTTCCTCTCGTCATACCCAACAATCCTGCAAAGTTTCAAGAAAATGATCAAAGCGTTCTCTAGTTAGAGTAAGATATGTGGACGAAAATTGCAATTTCAAGCCTATTAAAAATGATCAAAGTCCCATTACTCTGGAATGAAAAATCTGACGACAAAATAAAACGATAGGGAGGTTTCTTCCGTCATACCCCACAATCCTGCAAAGTTTCAAGAAAAATGTTCAAAGCGTTCTCTAGTTAGAGTATGACAGGTGGACGAAAATTGCAATTTAAAGCTTTTTTGAAATAATCAAAGTCCCATAACTCTGGAACAAAAGATCCAACGACAAAATAAAACGATAGGGAGCTTTCTTCCGTTATACCCAACAATCCTGCAAAGTTTCAAGAAAAATGTTTAAAGCGTTCTCTAGTTAGAGTACGACGTGTGGATGGACGGACAGACAGACAGACGGACGGACACTGGTATACCATAAAATATAAAAACAAAAATAACAAAATACCGAAATTACACTTAACATTCAACTAATTCACAAAGATGACATGTAACAGTCAAATTATTTTAAGTTAAAAAACTTATTGATTAATTGATAAGTTAGAGTTTAACGTCTAGTGAGCGATGTTTCAGCTGTATCAGGACGACAACAAGTTAAACAATTCAAAAAATTATAAGTTAAAAGTGGAAAGAAATAGAGGTGGAAAGGACAACCGGGGCAACGGGTTTTGATTGACACTTGAAAAGGGGAGAAATGGGTAGGGACAGGAAATTAAGCATTCCAGACGACCCTCAGTGACTCTGCTCCCTTTAGAAAAAAATCAGAAGGGGTCTTTATACTGCGCAAAGTGTGGCGTTTCTCCACACGGTTCGGCTACAATGGTTCGCGGTCAGGCTTTCCGTATTATGACCTGACTACACCGCATAGACAGGGCATTCCCCTGGCCACCAGCTGGGGACGCTCCTGGCAGCTCTGTGGTCTGAGCATCTGAAAACCGAATCAGGTGTCGGGCAGGTAAAAACTGTGGTTTTTATCTGGAAAAATGATTTTTTTTATAATCATAAATTTTTGCAGATTACCTTTTTTAACGATACAATTATAAACAAGAACTCTGATTTTCTTTGGAGGAGGTACCCTTTAATGGTAAGTTTACACTGCCAATCAAAGCAACTCGACCATACTAGATCTATGAATATTCATCGGTCGGGACACCGATCTTGAATGCTCGTGTTCGGTCTACTAACCAATCGGGGCGATCTTACTAACTTTGCTGAACTCGAGCTGTGTTCCCGAATATTTTTGACATGTCAAAAAATATCGTGAAGAGATCGTGTGCATTATATGTCGAGAACAGGTCGGGAATCAATCGGGGTCTGATCGAAGTAGTCGTGAAGAGGTCGAAAAGGGATCGGTCTTGATCGATTTTCAAAACTTTAGCCGATCATGCCGATTTCTACCCGACTTTAACTCATTCGCTTCTCGATTTATGCCGAGTCGCTTCAAGACCAACTCGAGCAGTACTCGATCATTACTCGACTAACACAATTCATTCTTTTTTTCTATACAAGATCTTCCCGACGATAACCCGATTTTTTCCCGACCTGTATCCGACTTTTACTCGACCACTCAAGACCTTTACTCGATTTAACACGACAGCATGTCATCTTTTCACAATATCACAACATAAGGCTTTCAAGAGCCTCAATGACACTATTTTGAAAAGGGACGATCATTTGGCAATCGTAACAAGTTTGGTCTAATTGGCTTGAGGGTTTCAGAGGTAACAGTTGAATGAGTTTTCCCATAAGATCCAATTTAAAACTATATTCCCAGTCGGCGGTTATATTTGATTAGAGGCAGACATGGCAGTTTTTTCACATTGAACCAATCGAGGTCTATTATGACTATGTGGTTTCTGGGTATAATATATCTGAATGCAAAGTTCATGGACAATGGACACAAAATAACGGCAAAAGCTCATCAGGCTTTATCAGGATTATAGAAAAGAATATGAGATTGTGCATGCTACAAACAGAATAAAAGGATGACGCGCAGAGAGCTTGAATTCAATCCACTAGCTATGTTGACAGAATTTGAAATTGAATCCAAGATGTACCCAATATACACATTCAAGAAACACATTCACTAAACAAATGAATTCAAGAATAAAATATTGTGTCTTCCAAGCAGGTTGGAACTCTTATCACAAGATTTGATTCAAGCTAAATGATAAAAGAAAAATGCGATTTTGAACATTTGTAACATGTGCTAGAAGATAAAAAAAAATCTTTTAGATTTGCACCGGGCAAATGATGTACCCAACGGGCAGCCGCTCGCCATTTTCACTTTCTAAAAACCGGATTTTTTATTCAGAATGCAGGTTTAAAGCTATACACGGAAACTACTGTAAATCTAGTCACCACCGATATCATGTGATTATATGTCTTCTTTTTTATGTATCAGATTAGTCCTACATGTAATGACAGGAAAATCACACAGTCGCATTCTGACGCATGATGTGGATGACCTCCTAGTATGTGAAAGCAAACATTCATTCCTCTGTAATGATGACTTTTAAGCATTTGCTATTGTCTAACCAAAAATACGCGCCTTCTGTGTCGGATCCGCCTTCATTGCTACTCTATATCTACAGTTATCTTTACCTTTAAGCATCAGCCACATGGGCCACAAATTTTGCTGCTCTACCACCATGCTGAACTGTTCCCTGAATTTTCACGTTCTATCCCTATATATACAAACGTACTAACAGGACAAAACTCGAGCACACTCGACCATTTCACGATCTTCTCCCGACCAGGTATAGTTAATCAAACACAAATCGAGCTATGATCTGGCTCAATCTGACAAAGTCTGGTTGGTCGAATGAGGATCGAGCATAAGTCGTACGTGAATCATAAAGAGTTCGAGAATGGTTGAGTGTTAGTCTTGTTAAATCGGGTAAAGGTCGCGTGGACATCGTGAGCTAGCTGGTTCTATGAATTTGATGGCGTTGATCGGGATAAAACAGCATGGTCGAGTCGATCGAGTTGGTTTGATCGGCGGAGTAAACCTAGCATAATTTACATGGTATGTCTTATTGTGTTGCTACATGTACAAGGAAAAACGTACGGAATAAATCACGCAGGAAGTCACTTTACAAAAGGGATTTGTATTGCAAAAATAATTAATGAAAATCATACAAAGAGGAAATGCCCCCATTGCTGAATTTCCTATGTTTAGGCAAGGATTAAAATTGTAGTTTCTACAAAAATGCACAGAAAGAAATTTAAAAAGAACCAGAAAAACAAAAAATTTCGATGAAATGGCCGAGTCCAACTAATTTCAAAATTCACAATTTTGAGCGAGCTCAACACTATAACAATATGAACCCGGCTCATCTTCAATTCATGCCAAGTCACTGTGCAAAGTTAAATAACCATGACTGTAATGTCGTGAACGTGCTATCCAGAGTCGACCATTCAAGAAAAACCATAAACATTTCTTGTCCAATTGTGATTTTGGGGATTTTTTCGGATATCAGTTCATCAGAAGCATCGTCTGTTTTAGGTCTCCGAAACAATATGCAACAGTAGTTTCGTTTTCAAACTTCTCTGCAATGTTCGAACAATCAGTCCCATCAATATACATGTCAAAATTCCCCATAGAATATACTGATATTGTCAAAAACTGAAAAATCTACAAACCGATTAACAATACAGTTGAGACAGATATGGCGGAAATGAACCACACTTGGGGGAGCCTGCAAAAGATGGCCAATGATAGGCAGAAGTTGCCGCATGGCGTAATGGAGAGTAAGTAAGATTAACAATCTGGTATAATTAAACGTTTTCTTCATCGTTTTCGAGCATGCTAATACAATATATATATCCAACATATCCATTGTTTGGAGTTATTTTTCATTTTAGTGGTAATCGCTTTTAATGGTTCAATTTTGGCAGACAAAATGTGCCAAACTGATATTTCGCGCCGTTTTTTGATTTCGAGACAGATCACAAGACGGTGGGCGGGGTATAATTTGGTAGGCCCATTGGGAATACATGCATTGGGTGCTATGGGTTAAAACAGATATATTCCCGTCTCGTGAGGTTATGGCTGGGGGTCTTGCAGTTCGACTACAGTAAACGATGTAATAAAAATCAACACAAAAAACTATGAAATATCTATAACTTTTTAGAATCTGGGTGTACTAAAGAACTGCCTCCGAATTAAAGTAACTGCGTGCACATTTTGTTGTTTATAATCGTCCTTATTCTTTTCTCCGTTACTGTTTCATTTTAGAGATTTTTTTTTTCATATCATAAAAAGTGTAATCTTAATCTGCTTGTATTGATTGTCGAGTTGATATTTCTTCTTGATATTTCTTCGTCCTTTGAAATGAAATACTTTTTTTCTCGGAAAATATTCAATGATACTTATATTTGATACTGTTGTATGATTTACTAAAATATCTGATTTGCACATGTTTTTTGTAAGTAAATGTTCCAGTAAAAACGAGCCTAAGCTATTGCAATTGATTCATTATGCAATGAAATTCTAGCTAAAGCAAAACCTACTTCTATAGTTTTATGTGACTGCTGTTTCCCATTAACAATGAAAGGATATGGAGTAAATGCAAATGAGACAAAATCTCTACAAATACATGGTAAAACCAAGCAATGAAACAACGTTTATCTACAATCGGTTTAATTGTGACTATTGTTAAAATTGAAGTCTGACTTCCGTTTTTTTTCTTCAAAGCTGCTTCAACGCCTTTTGCCAAAACAAATGTTTTCAAAAAGATATCCTTGTGCAGCTCACAATATTATCTTTTATATCCTTTGAATGGGCTCAATAGCATTTCGAACCAAAACGTGACCAAAATCAATAAAAATCCTTGGACACTAAGATTTCAGTAACTCTTAACATTGTTTTCCTGTCATCATCTTTGATAAGTCTCCAAATTTAATTCCATTTTCGTTTTGTTAATGGTATTACATTCTTTTCCTGTCGTTTTTAGCTCACCTGGCTATATCCAGGGCGTGCTTTTGCCAACATGTGATGTCCGTTGTCCGTCTGTCTGTAATAACCGTTTTATTCAATGATCTTGAATCACTGGGCTAATTAAATAGAAACACGGTCTCAAAATTCCTGTCTGTCTTCTAGGGATGGTTCATTAGCTTTAACATAGAGACTCTCCACCGGCGAATTTCTGAACGCACCCAAGGAAAGACGTAAACATAAGTGATGAATTGCATCTAATAATTTCATGTGTATGATTAACGGGCAGACCCGAAAACGAAACATCCGTAATCTAACTTTCATAGAATCAACGATCGATACAAATTTAATAAAACACCCCAGTCGGTACTCAACACAACTTTTTAAATATCTAATGCCTTCAGGCATTTATTCTTCAGCATTTCGATATGGGAAAGAAAGCAAAGTTTACTGTCAAAGATTAAACCAAGGAATTTGGCTTCCTTTACAATAGTAATTGGGTTATTATACGATTTTAGCTCTGGAACTGCGTGCAGTTTCAATTTACAACAGAAAAGCATTCAAACTGTTTTAGAGCTTGAGAACTTAAAACCGTTCTCCACGCCCCATTTTTTTTAATTCTGTTCAAACAGAGCTCTGTCTCTCTATGTTATTCATGTGTTTACCACTATAACATATCAGGAATTCATCTACATACAGTGACCCATCTATGTTATTTTTCAAAACGTGAGCTAAACTATTGATTTTAATATGAAACAATGTAACGGAGGGGATGTTTCCTTGTGGAACACCTGTCTCCTGTTCAAAAAGGTCAGACAGCGTAGAGTTGACTCTGGCATTAAATTCAGTGTCTTTAGGAGAGTTTTCAATAAAAATTGGAAAACTTCCTCTCAACCCCATATCAAAAAGGTCTTTTAAAATACCATATTTCCATGTTGTGTCATATGCTTTTTTAATATCGAAAAAGACAGACACAATATGTTCTTTTTCTAAGAGGGCGTTTCTAATAAATATCTCAAAACTTACAAGATGGTATATTGTACCCCGCCCTTGTCTACATCCGTTTTGTATATTAGAGAGTAGACCATTTACTTAAAGAAACCAAACAAGTCGATTGTTTATCATGCGTTCAATGGTCTTACAAACGCAACTACTCATTGTCAGTGGACGGTAATTCGACGGTTCTGAATGATCTTTACCGGATATTGTTGGTAAGTTGGATGGTAAGTTTCCTGTTTCCAAAATATTGTTCATTAGATTTAAGAGTATATCAAGAACTGAATCAGGTAGATGTTTGAGAAGTTGATAATGGATATCATCAGGGACGCATGCAGTGTCATGTGCCTTATCCAACGATTTTCTCAATTCATCTACCAACAATTTTCTATTATAGTCCACTGAATCTCTAGTTTTGAAGTTAAGTTTTGTTTTTTTTTTTCTTTCTTTTGTTTAATTCGTTGAAATGTGGGCCTAAATTTTTAGATGAAGAGTATTTGGCAAACGTTTGTCCTATTTTATAATCTATTTCCTTTTCAGAGTTTTAATAACCTTGGTCGTTTTTAATACATCGGCAAACGAATACCGAAGCAAGATTGAGGAAAGGGGAATTTCTAATATTATAAATCCAAAATCACGGCGATTCACAGCAACACGAAATAAGACAGTATGACAAAGACAAAACAAATAAACAAAAGTGAACAAGAACGCCACAATATGATGGACAGTAGCCTTCTTATTTTTGCCTTTTATTGTTTGAATCATATTCCAAACTTTATTCATAGGGGTATGGCAATTTAGTTTTGAAACAAAGTTACGCCAAGATGTGCGCTGTTATTGTTTTACTTTTCTATGAGCCTTAGCTCTAAAGACACGGAAGTTGCCAAGATTTTCTGTACTGTTTGATTGATTGATTGATTAACGCTAACTAAAGCAATATTTTTACGGTTGTGAGAGCATCATCGCAATCATCATCGAACCATGGTTTGCTTTGGTGTTTTAGATTAGTCAATCTCATTGGAATGGTTCTATCAACTATGGAAAATATTTTTTATAAAAAAAAATAAAAAGGATCATTTCCATCTTTAAACCAATCTGAATGGAATTCCTCTTTGCATAGGTTTTCGTAAATGAACCAATCAGCTTTGTTGAACTTGGATCCCTGTGGCTTTGTAGTGACAGATAACTATATACCGAATAAACTGTGAATTTACTTTCTGCATATTCGCAGTTCGACAATTTATGTCTCTTCATTCAAGATAAAATCTAAACGTTTGGAAGACCATCTCAAAAAAGTTTAAAAACTGATAGAGAACGAATAATCAATATGATCTAAATGTAAAGCCGAAATCAGCTAAGGACAGAGCATTGCATTAGGGAGATTCTCTTTAGTTTTCAAACAATTTACACGAATTTAGATATAACAAGTTTCCAAATAAAGTCGGTTTTCGGGCCAGTACCAAAGAGGAGGAAAGATGTTCAAGAATAATAGGGAAATGATTACTACTGCAGAAGCCGTTATGTACTTTCCATGAGAAGTCTAAAAGAAGAGATGGATCAGTTAAAGTTAAATCTATAGCTGTGTAAGCCTCATTCCCGGGTTGAATCGTCAATAAAAATACATATAAACCTGCCTGCGACATTAAGTCTTCAATTTTCTTACCTTTATCATTCAAAGTAGAACTAACCCATACAGGATTGTCTCCGTTGAAATCGCCCATTAGAATAAATGGGAAAGGTAGTTGGTCTGTTGGTCTAGGATTAACATTAGGTGGAATATAAATAGAGCATAATATGATAGTTCTATCTAAAGTTATTCGAACACCAACAGCCTGCAGATCAGTTTTTAGATCAACAGTCCTTAGAACAACATTACTGTTGACGAGGATAGTTGAGCCGCCAGCAGCTCGCTCATCCTCTGCAAAAATGTACTGTATAACGAATAGTTCTTCAAATTAATATTA
Organism: Modiolus philippinarum; assembly: GCA_002080025.1. Classification (NCBI taxonomy): domain Eukaryota; kingdom Metazoa; phylum Mollusca; class Bivalvia; order Mytilida; family Modiolidae; genus Modiolus; species Modiolus philippinarum. The sequence continues at coordinate 43,292 of MJUU01017823.1, forward strand.
TCACTTTTCTTTAAATGCGTTTCATGAAGACAAAATGCCACAGGAGAAAACGACAGAACAAGAATAGTAATCTCAATTAAATTCACCCTTAGACCTCGACAGTTCCATTGAATTACGGAGTCTATCTTCAACGTGGTGGTCTTATAGGTGACCAATCCCTTCGGGATCTATTCCCTGATCACTTTAGTTGCAATGTTTGGACCCTCCCGAGTCGCTAGCTGATGGGGATCTACTGTTAGATCCATTCTCACTGGACAAATTTGGTGTGGGAAGTGCAAAATCCACATCCATTTCATCCTGGTCGTTATCCGATTCGGGTAATGCGGTAAGTTGCTGAAACGGTTGTGTACCGGGACATCATCGCGCTCAGCCTTTTTCATTTTATGATATGTTATTAATTTTGGATCTACTTTTTTTCTTTATAGCCTTTTTCTGTTTGCGAATAGACTGGCTTAGTACATGTTCTGCAGTTGGAGTATTTTGTTTAGTAGTTTTTGCTGGGTTGATATTTTTGTGCAAGGAGGAGCATGACCTGCAGCTTGCACTTGATTGACAACTATTGTTTGACATGATATGGAAGAATTTTGAGGAGGTTGAACAGATTTATTGGTAGGGTTTGAATGAGTAAGTGGATAAGTGTAGAACATTGTTTTACTATAGCTGCACCATCAGAGACAGAAAAAAAAACCTTCTTGTCTCCTGGTAACTGCAATGTTTTTCTGCTTCGTTACGCTGAATTTCCATTTGTTGTATATAAATAAGACAGTTTTTGGATGTTGCCATGTGTTCTCCACTGTAATTAAAGCACTTTGCAGTGTTTTGAACATCATTTCCTTCCTCTCCTCATTTACAACAGCGTTGCTTTCCTCTACACAAATTGCTTCCATGGCAAAAGTTTTGGCAATTAAAACAACGCACATGTGATGGAATAAACGTATCAAACTTGATTTAAAAAGGACCAATGTGAACTGATTTTTGAGCAGAAGATTTGGAAAACATTAACAGATATGTTTTTAAATTTATAGTTTTATTATCAACCTTTTTGGTGACTCTTTACATCTGTAACAACTTGCGGCTCAAGTTCTCAAATTTCATCTACAGGTTTAAATTTAAGGACTCTTTGCACTGTTGCACTGCAATAATGAATATATTACTGTGACCTCAAGATGACGAACAACAATAAAAATGGTGTTCCTTTGCTTGGTGATACCATATTTTATGAAAGGATATGGAGTAAATGAACATGAGACCATAACACATATGTTAACTCCAACTGCAATAATTTTAATGAGCTGTATGGCCATTTCGGAAATTAATTCCTCATCAGCAGCACTAGAACCCAAACAAAGGAAATCCATATTCAAAAAATGTTTAAAATGCATAAAACCAAACGAAATCCGAATAATCAGTAATATCAAATATAGAAAAGGACATAATTACGATGGAGGGAGTTAATCCTTTGGTTTTAGAATTTACATAAATTTAGATAATATTCATTGAACAAAGGGTACACATGATATATTATCTCATGTACAAGTACACCATATCTGAGAAATATAAAGAGCATACATCTCTACCACGGGGAATGTCTACTGTACATTTACCTCATATCCTTTCTTTGTTTATTATCCATTTTGTAAACGGAGCTAAATTACATTCAAAACCCCAGCATAACGTTACACGAATGTTACAATAAAGATAAGTTTTGCCAGCCTTGGGCTTCAAACAGTTGTTACGTTGTTCAACAAGACATTCCTCACTGGTATCCGAACTTACACGAACAGACACAAATGTTAAAAACACAAACTAGGACGGTCGCTAGGACTGGGATAGGTTTAAACCGTAATGCAGATTATTCTTATCCTTCCACCGTATATTACGAGTCCTTGTGGCTTTGCCCGTTGGCTTCCACGTCCAAGTTTTTCTTTGATTTCTTTTTTATTGTCTGTATTTTTGGTTGCCGTTTTCACCCCTATTAAGGTGAGTTCTCGACGATCTGTTTAGGTAAGTGGAGTTCGCGTAAAATTGGTTTAGTCCGGTTGAATAATGTTTAGGCCGGTTGAGAAAAATGTAAACAAATTTCTTATTTTCAATAACATTGGATATTATAGTTTCTACAGCGAGAACTAAGTTGATTATGAAATTTCTCACATCGAGTTAAATAAATTTTGAAAACGAGGCTTGCCAAGTTTTAAACATTTGAAACTTTATTTAACAAGATGTGAGAATTTTCATAATTAATGTATTCAAGTTGTAGAAAATGTTTCTCTAATGACATAATGTAAAACACCGAGGATTATGTTCCGAATTGGATTGGCAGCAAAATTACACGCGAGTTGTTCTCTCACTAGAGACGATAAATATTTTTATCACACCTGTCAGGCGTTGTTTAAATTTGCTAGAAATTAGGGAATGTTTTGTCCCGGTTTAGGATAATGTTTAGGTACGGTTTTTGATATTTAAACATTACCTGAACCTAAACATTACCCAGCTAAATAGGGTTGGTTTTGTCTAAAGCCTTCCTTAAATTTAAATGTTTACTTACCCAGGTGTCTATCGGCAAGACCTATTCCTACAGAACTCAAAAGGTCGTTATTTGTGAGATGCTTCTTCACAGCAAAAAAGTATACCTCGATGTAAAAATATATCAGAAAATAAAACACTATCTTATCATGTAACATGATATAATGGTGCAACATGGGTACCTCAAAATTATCTGATATCTTTGAAACTAAACCCTCTTAGAAATTTATATTCTCAGATATCAAAACTTTTTTTTTCATATCAATGCTAACAGTATCTATAGAATCATATTTTAATATGGATTGATAGAAAAAATTCTCGACGCAAACCAAAGTAAGATATATTACTTCGATAATTTATAAGAAGTATTCATATTCATATTTCTTATATTTACTTGTTTGAGGTCTCAAGTCAAAAGTTCCGTATGAGTTGAAGCCTTCCCGTTTCCTTGTAGAGTAAACATGTAAGACTTTAACGTGTAGAACAATAAACAGACAATAGAAGTAATTGTCTTAGATGATTATGAAAGAATAACAAACTGTCATTACATGGCTTTAATCAGTTTTATATATTATGAAATATTTTCACCAATTTCAATTTATTTTAACTATATAGAAATCAATTAACTGTCAATTAAAGATATGTAAAACACGCCTACTTTCATCAGTCGTATTATTAAAATGTTCATCCACCGACTTACAACACACTCACACATCTGAAAACAAAGCAACAAAACCAACATTCCCGACGCACTGGATCTGAAAAGATACATACTGCATAAGAATAGTGGACTGAAATGAACAGTATACGCATTAAAAACTGATATTTCGAAACCTGTTCGCTTCTTTATCAAACACAATAAATAAGTAAAATGACAGTCAAACGAAACCTATTATTAAGACTAAACTATAAAACAAATGATGGAGAGCTACATTATGAACGCTGTTGATTACAGATGTAATATGAGAATAAAGGACTTCCCCCTAATTCTTCCCGAAACAATTGCACCAAAATGTGGCTGTTTAAACCATGAATTGTTTAAAAAAGACTGCACATCTTTAGTCTTGGCAAAATATTGTAAACGGAGGAGGCTTTCATGTCAGAATTTTGTCAAAAGAATTTTAAAACAAAGAACAATATATGCAAAGGGTGTTTAAAGTTTTCCCGGGAAACTTCGTCCAATCTTTAACACTTGAAATAGATTTATCGAAATACACTTACGCGATTATGGTTCTTTTAGTACTGAAAATAAAATTCTACAGCTAACTCACACTAACATAGATGAACTAGACATTACAAACACTCATACTGGTACTGATATAGATGCACTAGATATTACTAGCAGTGATCGTGAATCCAATTCTGTGGTTGCCATTCCTAACATCCACGATATTGATAGAATATCTGATGACTAGAACCCTTTGTAAGCCGTGATCATTAAAAACATCGATGTCGTTGAAAATACCGATCGTTAAAACACCAATCTACCCGGCGCTTGCCCCGGTGGTGGATAGGGGAATGCAATGCCATGTCTATGTGGGGAACTCAGGTCATAAAAAAGAAAACCTGTCCTCGAACCATTGTAGCCAACCTTTGTGGAGGAACGCCAGGCTCCATGCTGTATGAAGACTTCTATATTTTTCTAAGGACAGCAGACTCAGTGGGAGTCGAATAGAAGGCTAAATGTCCTGTCCCTACCCGTTTCTCCCCCTTTTCCAGTGGCAATCAAAAGTCGTTGCCCCGGTTGGCCACTAGACCTTTTTGCTTTCTTTTTGTATATCTCTTTTAATCATAATTTTTATGAATCGATCAACAGGTTCTTGTCCTAATCAAGCTGCATACTGCTCACCGGACGTAAATCTCTATCTAAACAGTAAACATCAATCGCCAATATTGGTCTTTTTTCATCTAATTCTTCTTCAACTTTGTCACTTTCAATTAATGTCACCGTAGCAGGTGCGGGAAAAATACCTTTTTATTGCCGCCGTATTACGATTTGCTTTCTCAGAATGACAACAAATAACTTCAAGATCAGAACTTTGCACATAATGCTTTGTTATAAATGTTCACAGTCACATTATTTTCGTCAAACACTTCTTTAATATCATTATTCCCATGGAACCCAACATGATTGCAAAGTAAGATGTATTGAGGCTGATTTCTCGCCTATGGGATAGAGAAATCTCGTGATTTTAGGTGGGTGAGATCAGCTTATCTCACCCCTTTACGGGGACTTTCTTACTTCAGTCGCAAGCACGTGCAAAAAAAATTAAGATGTCTGCAATCGCCTCAAATTTTCAAGCGATTTATACAGTTTTATTTGCTGTGTAATCTAATAATTCTTACTGTTTATATAAATGATGAACATGTACCTTTTAACATGTAATTTATCATGAACTGCAAGAAATGCAGTTTCTATAAAAACGGAGATTTAAAATAGTGCGCCAATTGTTGACAACAAAGTTACCATCCAGCTTCGGTAAACATAATCTAATTGTGACGTCCCATTTTCCCCGGGAACGTTTGTGATTTTTCTAAGTGAAAGTCAAAGCTGAACAAAGTTATTCGAGTTATTTCAGAACGTTGAAGCGAGAAAAAGTATCAAACCCGCGTGAAAATGCGAGATAGGCTGATCTCAAACCCTCAGGCTAAGATATCTTTTGTCCATCCCTCGGCAAGCCTCGGGATGGACATGATATCTTAGCCTTCGGGTTTGAGATCAGGCTATCTCGCCTTTTCCCTTGGGATAGATACTATATATCTATTAACGATACTGACTGAAATTGACGGAAAGTTGTATGCCACATGCTGTTAATAGAAGGTGTTGAGTGTAAGATGATATTGGAAGAAGGTGATTGACAGTAACAGAAGTTGTATGGAAGCAAACATCAATGAACGATGTTTATTCAAAGTGAAAAACAGTTAAATTTAAGATTATATTGTGCATTCTAATCAAACGTAACAGGAAATTGTAGAAAAGCTGATATTAGTACAAGTTGATAGGAAGTTGCATTTAAGATTATATCAAAAGCGTTGTTCCTTTGCTTATTTTTTACCATGTATTTGTAGAGTCTTTGTCTCATGTGCATTTACTCCATATCCTTTTATTCATCATGCTGATCAAAATAACAGGACTTTTTTTTGAAAAGCTGATATAAGTACAAGTAAAAGTCGATCGAAAGTTGCATTAAAGATTATATTAATAGGGCATGCTGATCAAAATAACAGGACTTTGTAGGAAAGCTGATATTTGTTCAAGTGTAGAAAAACTTACAAGATGTTGATTAAAAGTGACAGAAAATATTATTTATGATTACATTAGGGAGGCTCATCAATTACAAGTACCACGGAAACAAGTAATCACGAGAAGGCTCATCAGAAGAAGATATTGTTATAGAACATACTGATTGATTGATTGATTGGTTAGAGTTATAACGTCCAATGAGCAATATTTCAGCTATATCAGGACGAGAACAAGTTCATCAACTTAAAAAATTGTAAGTAAAAGAAAAAGAAAACAAAGGTGGAAGGGACAACTGGGGCAACGACTTTTGATTGCCACTGGAAAAGGGGAAAAATGGGTAGGGGCAGGAAATTTAGCCTTCCATACAACACCCAGTGCGTCATCTCTCTTTTAAGAAATATAGAAGAGGTCTTTCTACTGCATTAGGCGTGGCGTTTCTCCACACAGTTTGGCAACAATGGTTTGCGTCAGGCTTTCCGTATTATGACCTGACTACCCCGCATAGACAGGACATTCACCTATCCACCACCTGGGGACGCGCCCGGCAGCTCTGTAGCCGAAACCCCTTCAGGTGCCGGGTAGAATATACTGATTGATTGATTGATTGATTGAATATTGTTTAACGTCTACTCAGCAATATTTCAGCTATATCAAGACGAGAACAAGTTTGTTATAAATAATCACTTTGGGGGTATGGAAAGGGTTATGGGACGGGAAATTCTGACTTCCACTGGAAAGGAAGGGTGAAATCGAAAAGGGCGGAGAATTTAGCCTTGTAGTCGATCACCTACGGACCACTCAAAAAAGCTTGCTACAAGGGTTCTTTAACGTGCAGGAAGCGTGGCATTTCTTCCAACACATGGACCTGAGTTTACATCCCATCCGAAAGATGGGTTGTGTATTTATTAATCCCGCACAACCACGGAATGGGTTCTATTTCTATATCCCGGGACCCTCGGGGTCAGCCCCCGTTTAGGAGGGGTCACACCCCGCAAGCCGGAGATACTAGGTCCTATTTCTATATCCCGAGGTTCTCTAGGGGTCCTCTGTTGAAGACTCATACTCCAAGCTCAGAGGATGCTGCGGGCCTATTCATAAGCCGGGACCGCGCACGGCGGGGTAGAATATACTGATTAGAGGAAACAGGCTGATATTAGTGCACGAATCTGATTAAAAGTAAAAGGTACTTGCATGAAAGCCAATATTGGTAAAGAATGATGATTAAAACGTTGATGAAATGTGATTAGTTGTTCCTGTTAAATTAATATATGACTTCCTCGTATATTTATTGATCTTCTAATCGACTGAATTCGTACATTGAAATGCAATTTAAACGGAAAAGACTGCAAGAAAGAATGACTTCTGTTCATTTCTTATGTCAATACAATATTTTACAATTTTGAAGTGAAAAGGCTTTGAATTCATTTTGTTAAAAACCACTATTGATATTTACCGGTGTTTTATCCGAGGGATTCCCCGTTGAAGTGTTTTTTTATAACCAATCATAGTACTGAATTATTTAATGAATTAAGTTTGTCACTTAAATAACATTTAAATAAAGTTCAGAATACATAAACGTGTTTGCATACTGCANGGAATAAATTTCCGAAATGGCCATACAGCTCATTAAAATTATTCCAGTTGGAGTTAACATATGTGTTATGGTCTCATGTTCATTTACTCCATATCCTTTCGTAAAATATTGAATACAGGAGTTTGTCTTTTATTGCAGAGTGGAGTTGGTAAAACAATTCCCCGTGGTAGAGATGTATGCTCTTTATTTTTCTTAGATATGGTGTACTTGTACATGAGATACTATCTCATGTGTAGACTTTGTTCAATTACTTTTATCTATATTTATGTAAATTCTAAAACTGAAGTATTAACTCCCTCCGTCGTAGTTTTGTCCTTAGCAATATTTGATATTACTGATTATTCGGATTTCGTTTGGTTTTATGCATTTTAAATATTTTTTGAAAGTATGGATTTCCTTTGTTTTGGGTTCTAGTGCTGCTGATGAGGAATAAATTTCCGAAATGGCCATACAGCTCATTAAAATTATTCCAGTTGGAGTTAACATATGTGTTATGGTCTCATGTTCATTTACTCCATATCCTTTCGTAAAATATTATACATGGTAGTAGTAGTAATAACGATGATTCAGATACTGAATGGAAGTTATATACACTGGAGACCTGATGAAGTTCAAGATTTATGGTGTCCATACATTACACCCCGGGTCCTTTGTTTCTCTCAGGTGTATATTATTTGGAAACTTTATGCCAAACAATGGACTGTGATCGCTGGGGCTTGACAGGGACGGTCAGATACCCCGTCACACCCTGTGATCACAGATAATTATTTGACAGAACGTTTCGCGAGAAGTTCGGCGTATTGCCAACAGCATCAAAGATGACGATTTTTTTTTGTGAAAACTTATCATGTAAACCACACAATCACTCATGTTTTCCAGAAATACTGATTGTGTGTATTTTTAATAAGAATTAATTCAACATTTTAGAGGAGCGGACAAGTGTGTCATTCTCCCTTCTCCTGCCCATGCAGCTTCTCCAATACCATCTTTCTCCCGGTCTCCCTTTACCCTGTCCGCCCCTCATTTTAAGGTAATAAAATCAAATCGACCTTTTTCGAAAAATGAATCATAATTCTTAAATATTGATTGTGAAAAAACTGTCAATTCTACGCAGCGTTTTGATTATTTCATAATTATCTGATAATATCTCATAATTATGAGATATTATTTCATAATTATGAGATATTATCGCATAATTATGAGATAATTCTCTCATAATTTTGAGATACTATCTCATAAATACGAGATTATTATCTCAAAATTATGAGATACTAATTCATAATAATGAAATCTTATCTCGTAACTATGAGATATCATTTCATAATTACGAGGTAGTATCTCATAATTATAAATCAATAAGTCATATTTATGAGATAATTATCTCATTAGATATTACCTCATCATTATGAAATAATACCTCATAATTATGAGATAATATCTCACTATTATGAAATAGTATCTCATTGATTGATTGATTAATTGATTGATGTTTTACGTCTTATTTTGCTATGTTGTATCTCATAATTATGAAATTTGAGACAATCTCATTATTACGAGATTTTCTTTCTTAATGTGGCATCAATAAGCTTTTGTACAGTTCCAAGCTTAAAATGTGATTGTTTCCATTTAGGCACGGACCATTTGATTTTCAGGGGCCTGGGATTTTTACCCGAGGCGGGAATTTTTTTTCGCCCGCTACGCGGGCCAGGTTTTTTCCCCATAAACACTATGCTAGGAAATTTTGTTGAGCTTTTTTTCTAATGGACAGGATCAGGGCCAGATTATTTTTTTTAGCCCAGATGCTGGTCAAAAAATTTCTCTTGGCAAAAAGCGGGGCCAGAATTTTTTTCTAAAAAAAACCACCCCCNCCCCCCCCCCCCCCCCCCCCCCCTGAAAATCAAATGGTCCGTGCCTTACCGGTATCGATTCGCTAGAAATTTTTTGTTCGAATATTATTCCATGTACGAGATGCTACATATAAGTAATGAATCGTTTTATAGCTATTTGTTGACACATGGGGTCATTGCATTTATATCATTATAAAGGATACACGAAGTACATGGCACTTTGAACAAGGGTATTTTTAGACACGGAGAGATACAAAAAATGTGTTTATCATATTCAAATGTCGCATTGCCAAAATCTCCCGCCCCACCCAACCTTATTGGATGTGAAATGCTACGGGCTATGCTAAAATATGCGACTTTCTGGGAAGCTAACACCATTTTGAAATTAAAAAATGTACCCCTTTGGCCCGTTATAGCTTGAAAATGGGGAGATATCCATGAAAACACAAGAAACCCCATTAAAAATTTTAACAATATTTTCACCTGATGACTGTAATAGTATCATTATAAATCAGATTTCTGAGAATCACATATATTAATATTTTTTATCTGCAGTCACGGGGCAAAAAATAAAAATTGAATTGCAATCAGACTATTTATAAAACATTGATTTTTTTAATTCGAGCCATCTTTAGAAATGTGATATTTATACTGTGAAATCCTTTCAAAATCTTACACATTAATTTTCTATAGGCGATTGTGCCATACTTCAAAAATTTTGCCTCCATGTTAAATATTTGAAAAAAAAAATTCCAGGAAACGTATTAGTAAGAGAAAAAATAGAGCAGTGCTCAAGATCCCTCGCCTTAGAGTTGTATGTTCCTTTTACCTGAAAAACGGTACAAGATGAAAAAATATGTTTGGGGAGAGTTTTATTGCATTTGCAAAAAACCCCATCAAAATCCGATGAAAAATTAAAAAAAAAAATTTTTTTGGCACCCCCACCCACCCCCCAACACCTTTGACCCCAATTATCTTGAAAACGATAAGAGATACCAGAAATCTGTTGGCATATGTATGAAAGCATTCAATGAGAGGAATCTAATGGAAAAAATCCCATCGAAATCGGATAAAAAATAAAAATTTCCCACA
>MJUU01017826.1:4484-29117 GCA_002080025.1 Modiolus philippinarum
GTTACGCTGTCGCAACATCCTTTAGTAAAGTCGAGTGGCAAATACAAAAACATTTTGTGTTATGACCCAACAGAGCTGGTAGATCGGTTAGAGCTTCTTATTGCTGGTATCGAGGCTGGTAACAACAACGACGAGATAATAAACGAGGGTATAAGCATTCTAGACACTCTTCTGTCAAATGAGGATATAACAAAAGAACAACACGAAAGAATTTATAGAAAATATTTCGAGTAATAAAAAATGGAACGAATGATAACACTTTCTAGTTATGCCGGAAAAGGAACCCCTTCTAATTTTGTGACCCAGTTCGAACAACCCATGGTACTAGATAAAAACAAACAGTATGTATTTGGTTTGTCTCAGATAAATACTATGACCCATAGTTGGTATAATATTTCTGAGTTCTATGGTAACAAGAAAATAAAGTATAGTCTTGACGGTAAGACGTTCAAGGAATTAACATTTGCTAATGGTGCTTACAGCTACGAGAACATAAACGATTATATAGCAGAATTTCTATCGGTAAACGATAAAGTCGAAGACAGCCCAATAAAAGTAGACTTTGATCTAACGAGCTTTAAGGTGTTAATTACACTAAAGGAAAACACGGTACTAGACTTAAGAGAAGGTAACTTTGCTGAGTTAATCGGGTTCGATAAGAAAATAGTAAAGGAGACGGAATACGGTAGTAAATTACCTGATATCACGAAGTCCGTAGACAGTATTTATGTTCATTGTAACTTAATCACTGATTCAGTTGTAGACGGTAAGTCGGGTGACGTAATCTACGTCTTTAGTACTGCAGATCTATCTTGTGGTTATCCGTTTCGAGAGAGACCATATCATATAGGATATTCGAGAGTAAACAAGACAAGGATTGACTCGATTCGTGTTTGGATAACAGACGTAAACGACAGAAATATAGACCTGAATGGTATTGACACTAGTTTTACTTTTATTCTGAAAGAAATATAAACGGTAAGAAAAAAAATGAGAAAAGTATATACTAAGGAGTTAGGAACATACATTTTTGTTGACCCGGTAACGAGGGAACAAATAGGTGATGGTCTATTCGACAGCATATTTGGCACCGCCGCAAAGCAACTGGCAAAAGAGACGATAAAGAAATCTGCCGTTGCAGCATTAGACACTGGGAGTAAAAAACTTGGTGAAAAGGTGGGAGAGTATGTAGTAGATAAAATAATGCCTACGGCAGCACCAGGCGTAAAACCAGATTTACCAGCAACACCAGCAAAACCAGGTGCATTGATTAAAGAAATAAAAAAGTACAACAACGACAGCGCCGCATCAAAAATTGGTCAACTGTTAGGTAAGGGTATAAAAGCAAGAATTAATCGGTTATTGTAGATAAAAATCATACTATAAAAATGGGAAGAAGAAAACTATATGAGAGAGATGTTGAAAAAAAACAAGCCCACAATGAAAATCAAAAGAAATATTATGCTACACACAAATTTTATTGTGAGGTGTGTAACAAACACCTTTGTGTTTCGGCCAAAAAATATCATATTAACTCTGCGGCTCATCGTAAGAGAATCACAGAATAAAAAGTTATATTATAGGATAAAAATCATTCAAAAAAGATATTAGTCATACAAATATGAATTACAAAGAAAAGAACGGAATTAGAACGTATACTATTAGTCGTCCTCAAGAAGAATTAACTAGTGATGAGGTAGAGGTGATATCAGAGTTAATAAAAGAAAGACTGGATCACGCTGTTTCAGACGGGTTTACTGATAGCGCTGATGTACTAGTAAAATTTGTCTATACTGGTAGTACACCAAGTTACAAATATAATACCACCAAGAGTATGAACTCGTTTCTTATAAGAGAGTTTACTGACTTCGTATCGCTTTATCAACAATACGTAGACCTTTCTTTACCTCCGAAGAAAAATATCAGAAAGAGTATTTATGGTGGACGGTGCTACAAGAGCAAGACTGAGTTTGTATCTGATCAGTATGAGGAAAAAATAAACTATGTTGATGTAACTGATTTCTTGTTAAACGTAGATGTCGTGTCCCTTTATCCAACCAGTATGTTACATGAGTATCCGGTGGGACAAAGAAAATACACCACCGAAGGCATAAAGGGTAAAATGGGGATATTTAAAGTCAAGTATATTTCGAATAAGAAACTGCTTCATCCAGTAGTGGCAAGAAAGGACGAAAAAGGAGCAACTAAATGGGATCTACAAGACTCGGAGGGTTGGTATACTTCAGTTGATATAGAACAAATGATTAAATATGGTTATGATGTTAATATTATCGAGGGATATTACTGGGAAGAGACTAGTAAGGTGTTTTATGATTATATACAAAAATTCTTTCAGACCAAGAAAACAAGTCAAAAAGGAAGTGTTCAATACACCCTGGCGAAGTTACTAATGAATGGTCTCTTTGGTAAAATGATACAAAGACCAATATTTAATCACACCCAGACAATAAAGGATAATAATGAATATTGCTCCTTTCATCATAAACATATAATCACTGATCTAGAATTAATTTCATCCACTTGGTATGTGTCAGGTTACTTAAGATCAGAGATTGACTCGGTTGATAAGATCAGTAAGCCTTCACATTTTGGTGCTTTTGTTCTGGCTTATAGCCACAAGATTATGTATGATCATATGACTAGATTGAACCCGGAAAACAAAACAGAGTTAGACTTTTATTATACTGACACTGATAGTCTTCATGTGCCCGGTGAGCAAGCAAAACTAATACCTAATTATAATGGTAATAACTTAGGGGATTTAGCTAATGACTATAAGAAAAACGCCAAGATAATTAAGGCGGTTTATATTGCACCTAAGTTATACATGACTATAACGAAAGATACAGACAATGTAATTAGTGTTAAGACAAAGGGAAAAGGACTAAATAAAACTAAGTTAACTCAAGAAGACTTTAACAAGATGTTGAAGGGCGAAGAAGTAAAGAACACAAGAGAATTTAGCATGAAGAAAGTACATCTAAATAGGACATCTAAAGAACAAAGTATTGATCATTTCAGTATTCTTCACCTCACAAACTTTGAGAGATGTGCAAATAAAAACGAATACAAGGGAAGAATTTTCTTGGATAAGAATAAATCTGTCCCTATAGGAAGCTGTCGTCTACTGCAGTCCACAAAGTGCATGACGTTAAAGGTTTATGTGCTTTGTCTAGCAGGCGGTAGACAGTCCACATAAATCCATGACGAATATACAATGTGTATACGTGAAAGGTTTATGTGCTTTGTCTAGCAGGCGGTAGACAGTCCACATAAATTCATGACGTATGAGGTTTATGTGCTTTGTCTAGCAGGCGGTAGACAGTCCACATAAATTCATGACGTATGAGGTTTATGTGCTTTGTCTAGCAGGCGGTAGACAGTCCACATAAATTCATGACGTATATACAATGTCTAATAAATCCATAATGTATACGGTAAATTTGTCATACAACAATTGACAAAGCAGAAAAATAATAACTCTTTATTATATCCCTAAAAGAACACGCACAAATTCCTCCACAAATTAACTCCGAGAAATGTTTAATCCAGCATGGCGTGATAAGTCTAGAATATTCTTCCGGGTCGCTGTTTTTATATCCTGATTTTATAAAATCACTATTCGTATTATAACTATCCATTATTACTATTTTTTCCTCTGCCTGAAATAACATACCGTAAAAAAATTAGTTTATGGAATTGTCTAAAAACAAATTATACCGCTTAATGGTAAACACAAATACAAAAATATATATCGTTGTTTACCTAACGATGTACGTTGTAATTATGAATGGAAATTTACTCGATAACTGCCAACAGCTTGACTTGACGTCGTATTGATTTTGTCGCAGTTTTACTAAGGTGTATCGATTACCTGTTAGGGTACAAAAAAGGAGATTAATTAACAAGTTAAGATTTCCCGATCAAAACAATGAAATATTTTCTTCTCTGGTAAGTTAATATACAGAAAAGAATATTTATTTTTAGTAGTTAAATCAAGCGTATTTTTGAGACCTGAAGTTCTGAAGATATAAGTTCTCTCTCCTTTTTTCTCGGAAAATTATACACTTCGTAGAAATTACAATTCAGACGACAGTCTTTGGGTATCCGAAAATAGGACTGACTCAAATAAATTACGCTCATTTTCTTGTGCCTTCCGCCTATAAAGTATTTCACAATAGAAGATTGATCTTGTTGTGAACAAATATAGTCGTCAAAAATTACGATTTTTAGTTTGTCACCGGCACTGCCGTCAGATACTTCGTCCTCGCGGTCGATGTCTTCAACTTTATCATTAGATAGTTGTAATAAATCTTCCAGAGACACTCCTAGTTTTTCCGCTATTTCCTCGAATCTTCGAATTAGTTCCTTATAGTAATGCTGCTCCAAATTTTTTGCGTAAAGAATAATTTTGTCGTAATACAATAAGGGTTTAAATAAAAGGTGCATTAGCAAATTTGTTTTACCCGACCCACTTGGCCCCACGATGAGAAAACGGAAAAAATCACTCGGCATATTTTTTGTTCCTTGTATTGATTTAAAATTTTTCGTATTAGACTTTTCTGAAAAATATACGGGAATCGTTGTCATTTTTTATAACCCGAATATTTATTAGATAAAAAAAAACCGTGAGTGTATTTCAGGTAGGAGGGTGCATAACCGTTGTGGTAAGTAATAATGTTTGACTTTTATAATAAAAATCAGGTAAAAAAAATGCTTGCATATGATTTGACCAATCTAAAAAAAATAAAAACAAAGGTGTATGGTTTTTACGAAATACTTGATATTAAAGGGGAAATTGTATATTTATATTATCCTTTTGGCAATATATTTGTTGTAGAGAAAGTAACTGGTCATGATCCATCAGACTTATTAGAAACATATAGGAATCAAAAGTATAGAACCAGAGATTCACGTCAGTGTTATGTATAACCCGTGGTATGTACCAAGTTCTAATTTGAAGATTTTTGTTTTACTTATGAGATGCTTAAACCGCAAGCAACGTAAAAAATGTGAGTAAAACCTACTTTGTACTTGACTGTTTTGACAAAACGTGTCAGTACGTTTCTTGTTATATTCTAGTGGTAGTTTTGATCGTTGTAGAAACAAAAATAGAAAACATGATTTTTGTTATATGCTCCTGTTTTCGAAAACCTACGATTCTATGGGATATCAACTACTTAGGGTCCCTTAAACTTAATCCCGATAATTTTTCTCCACTTTCACGTTTCACCGGTGGGAAAATTTTGAATGTTTTCAACAGTCAGAGAACTGGATACTGGTCAAACGGTTTACTGATATGAGTAGCCTCTGAACTCTTCATCGTCTTACATAGACTCTTAAAGAGGCTACTTCTTCCCGTTTCACATCCTAAATTGTCAGTAATTCCCGCTTCAAGCTGGACATCTTTTACCATTTTCACATGCACTTTTTGCCAAGATCTCGTTTCCAACTCGCTTGAAAATAACCAATCCCGCTTCCCGCTGATACCCATTGGGACCCACCTTCATGTACTATACTTTTTTAAGCTAGAAACACCTTCGATTGGTTAATTGATAAGTTAGAGTTTAACGTCCAATGAGCAATATTTCAGCGATATCAGGACAAGAACAAATTAATTCAAAAACGCAAGTAAAGAGGAAAGAAACAAAGGTGGAAGGGACAACCGGGACTACGAGTTTTGATTTTCACTGGAAAAGGGAAGAAATGGATAGTGCCAAGAAATCTTAACTTTCTATACGAGTCCCAGTGGCTCTGCTCTCTTTAGACAATATAGATAATATTTGTAAAATGAAATCTTTAAGATAGTTTTAAATTGTTCTGGATTAATAATAGAAAGGAAATCCTGTCACAGATCCACAGTAAATTGGAAAATTATTTTGCCTTTAAGAAGGATTTTACACATGAGCCTTACTTATTAAAGATTTTCATATAAGAAGGGCGACATGTAAAATGAGAATAAGTGCTCATGATTTAAGAATAGAAAATATGGAAAAGAAAGGAAATGGGGTAAATGTCAAGGAGACAACATCCCATATCCAGGTTAAAACGACCCAAAACAAAACATCTAGGGGTCACTATATGGTCTTCAACACAGTGAGGAACCTCACACCATATAGTAAGCCCTAAATGGCCCCGAAAATGTAAAAAAGTGAATAAATCAATGGAAACAAACCACATCTAATAACCCAAATATCAAGAAACTAAACTTTTATAAGAAGACAAGGACAAGCCAATGACCAACATATTCCTGACTGGGGACAGGCGCAAAAATTGCGGTGGGGTTAAACTCGTTTTCTTGGATCCAAACCCTCCCCCTATGTGTGGTGAATGGCTAAAAATAAATACACAAAAAGACTCTAAGTAAAAATCAAACTAGAAAAAAGTCCAACTTATCAAGACAAATACCCTTACAATGAAGGACATAAAACATGAAGACAATACACACAGGTACTGTCCAGACAAATGCTCGCAGTTACTGACAGCTAGCTAAGGACATAATTTCCGTTGACTATGATATCAAGCCTTCTTACATATGAAATTTCAATTGAAATACTTCTAAATAGATTTGGTATAACAACATCATCAATTATGAAAGAAGAACATGATATTGTGCAATGCCAAATACTGCCAATATGAAAAATTGTTTAAATTTAGTTATGGTGTAAAGCAAGTACAGATATAGAAAAACTTACATTGAAAGATCCCATAGCGTATGTCGATATTATCAAATGTTTCAAAGGAAGTTGAAGATGAAGAATATTTCATAGTTAGCTGTCCATTGTATAACAAATAGAAAATTTTACTTTTTGATAAAAATGGATTTTTTTGGAAAAAAAAATAAAAATCTAACAAGGGAATCAACATTTTTTTGGTTATTCACAAATGAACATTTGCCAACTCTGATACATTTTGCTAATTCTATTATAGAATGATTTGAAATAAGAAACAAATGGAGACCAAATGAGTAGTTTTCTTTATAGTATTTTGCCTATTATGCGATAGTCGAATTATGGATTATTGATAAAACACAAGTGTAATGTGCCAGGCTCTGGTCCTGTCCTTAACATAGTTGATCAATAGTGGTCTATATTTATTTGTTTGTTGTTATTTATGTCCAATTAAACAGTATTTTTGCTGTATTATGATTTTAACAGACTGCACATAAATTTTTCATAACAAATTGAAACATACAAGGAAGAATGAAAAACTGCGTTCATTTAATGCTATATTGAGTGATTGAACGAGTGTTTACCTCAAGTTTTTGTAGGGGTTTACACTGCTAGTGCTTTAGTTTTGTGGCGTTCTTGTTCATTTTTATTTATTTGCTTTGTCTTTTCATGCTGTCTCCTGTTGGATATGAGATGTCGTGATTTTGGATGTTTGATTTTGGAATTCCCCGTTTCCTCATTTTTACTTCCCTATTCGTTTGCCGATATATTTGATACCACTATGCATAGAATTCTACGTTTTACGAAATAGTGTCTGTCGTTACAATTATCCTCTTCCTTTTTGTTAGTACAGCAAAGCTTTTCATGTAAAGCTTTTCTTTCGGACTTTTCTGATGTTAACTTTTGAACCCATATTTCAAAGGCATTTGGCGCAATACTAGATGAAGATTTGTCAACATTTTTGCTATTCCGTGAAAAATATTTTATAACAGTACAGCATACATATATTCATTTTGCTTTTTTGGCATTTTATTTTGACAGAAACATTGATATCTAATTGGAACCTGACGATGAATTCAAGAACACAACACAATTTTTGTTTCGTTTCTGATGACCAAAGAACAGTTAGTAACAAACGGTCACAAGACACCCCAAGAAAGTCAGCCGGAGAAGAAAAGTTTAAAAAGTATCGGGGAATTGTTGCTAATCAATGCGTACAACCCGGTTCAACAGTATATTTTGAAATTTTCTTTAGCTATGAGTTGCTGAAAAATTATTCAGATAGGTACATGGTTTTAGATTTTGGATTTGCAGAATATCATTCTATTGATAATTCACATATGATTAGCAATAGTAATGATTTGGAATGGGGTGTATACATTTTTAATTGTGAAAAAGAGGATAAACTTTGTATGCAATTTAGTGGACAGTCAGAAGTGCAAGACGAATTTATTTACAGTGACAACAAGAGGGGCACTTCGGTAAACGTTTGGTCTTTTCTTGAACAGAAAGAATCAGGAATTTTCCCTCATTAGTATTACTAACCAGACAGTAATTCATACATTCAATAATGTTTCATCAACAAAAGATCTTTGTCCTGTTTTCGGAGCATGCATGACTAACAGTTGGGCTTTGGTTACCATGAACATACAAGATTCGATTCAGTTTCTCTCCCCTTTTGTTCCTTCTCTCGGCATTTCTCCAGACGTCTTGGACGACCTGTTATAATAACTTGTAAATTACCACTGTATGTGTTCTATTTAGTTGTCAATTGTCATAAACAAACAAAGAAAGGATATGGAGTGAATGCACATGAAACAAAGTCTCTACAAATACATGGCAAATCTAAGCAATGGAACAACACCTTTATTGTTCTTCATCTTGAAGTCACCATTAAGCCTACAACAATTAGTTTTGCTCATACTTCATAGCCAGTATGTTCCAGACGACCCCTAGCCCCGGTTTCGGTAGAATTTACAGCTAGATATCGAGCAATGCTACATCCATGATTCGCACTCATGAATGCGGGATTGTCAGTAAACATAAAAAAAAACTGGCAAAGTGTTCTTACAACTGCTGTCATCCGTTGCCCGACAAAAAGATCAACAGAAGACAACAACAACATATAAACAACCACATGGCACTCATCGAGTCAATTGCAAGAAAACTTGTAAAATATTGAGATGTGGGCATAATACACAGGCGGTCAGAAAAACATTTTGAAATAACAAAAAATAAAATGCCAAAATTTTGAAAAATGTTAATATCCATATGAGATATTATCTCAAGTACACAGTAACTGAAATTTATATACCATATATCTCACCCAAGGGGAATTTTTTTACACTGCAGGAGAGACAAACTCCGGTCTTAACTAAACATTTAAAGGATAAGGAGTAAATGAACATGCGACAAAGTATACACAAACTCTATCTTGCAAATCCAAGCACTGGAACAACGTTTGTAATTGCTGTTCTTCGTCCTGAAGTCACCATGAGGCTTTCAACGATGAGCTTTGCTCATACTCATAGCAAGTTCAAGACGGTCCCTGACACTTGTTAATAAGCCATTAAAACCTCGTAAGTCTCGTTTAAAATTGAAACTTTCAGTACGTAACAGTAAGGAAGTTTGACTTTTAAAAATTATATGATGTCACAATTCAAAAATTAATTAGAACACTTTCTAACTTCTACCATTAATAACAAAATACCGAATTGACTGTGAATTTAGTTTCTGCATTTGCACATTTGACAACTTATGTCTCTTCAGTGCAGATAAATTCAAAACATTTGGAAATCCATATACAGAAATATGTGTCAAAGCTGATAGAAAACAAATTACCAATAAGTTCTAAAAAGGAAAGCCAAAATCAGCTAAGGACAGATCTATGCATGGGGGAGATACTCCTAAGGTTTTAACAAATTTGTCATAAATTTAGATATTGCAAGTTTTCAAATAAAATCGGTTTTTCGGGCCAGCACCGAAGTACTGGCAACTGGGTTGATTAATACCCTCGGGGACTAATAGTCTACCATTAGTGGCATCGGCCCAGTGGTAATAAATAACAAAAAAAAAACGAAGTTACTGTGAATTTAGTTTCTGCATATATGCATTTCAACAACTTATGCCTCTTCAGTAACTGTGATTTTAGTAAAACTATGAAACAAGTTGAAGGAGGACATCAGCAACTCCAGTTCAGTTGATATATATTTAACAGGTTGACCCTGGGGAATTTCTCTTTATGAACATTTTTCCAGTCGCAACCTTGTTGAATCCCCAAATTGTACTTGTGGACAACTTGAAACGTCTGCCCATTTCTTACTCAATTGCTCATATTATTTTAATATATCTAACGAATTGATGTCTACGATAAATTTTCCACGAAATATAAATTCGAAACGAAACTTCTTTTACTTGGTTCAGATACCCTTTTAGATCAACAAAGAGAGATATTTCGTAAATTTCAAAAACTCATTATAAAAAGCAATAGGTTTATCAGTTTTTTTGTTTGTTTTTTTTTTTTTTTTTTTTTTTTTTTTTTTTTAATTTTTTTTTTAATAAATTTCCTGCATTTAATCCAATTGTGTCATGTTTTCCCTTTTTAAATTTTTTCGTCTACTATTATATGTATTTTATGTCAACGTAACTTGCATGCTTATTACATATATATAATTATTAACTAAAATCATGTAATAAGCAGACAAACTAGAAAACACGAGGGGACTTTATAAACATAAGTGGATGATATAAATCGGATAATGGTTTTTATGAAATAAAAACGCTACGCTAGGCTATGGAATAGCATTGGTTAGAAAATTGCGTGTTTGATTGACAAGGGTGTGGTGGCTCATGATGTAATCAATACTTTTCGTTATTTTTGTCATGTCGGATTTTACACACACAACTGGACCATGTACAGCTCGCTGATCACTCTTAGGTAAAATCACAATTTTGTAAAATGGTAAAACTGGAGAAATTAAATGTTGTTCTAGCGTATTTAATTCTTCAAAAGGAGTTTTATCCATTTCTAAATTATTTATCATTGTTTGAGGAGGTATAGCCTCCTTACACACATAAGAGTTGCACGATTTACACACAATGTGCTTCTCTCCTTTTAACATTTCTTTCAACCTCTCATCTTTTTGCATTAAATTCTTTCTCGTGTACTTGGCTTCGAAACATAAACCTTTTACAGCACACACAAATTAACACTGGTAGCTCTTTATTCTTCCGCAAAAACCCAATTCTCTATCTTTCCACCTTTCGTTCTCCATTGCCTAAGTATCTCCATAAACTACAATCGTGCTTTGAACACAATTGAAAAGTCATTTATAGTATTTGTATATTATTGATTATTGCACAATACCTCATCTTTATTTATTAACTTCTGGTTTTAAATTTAAACATTACTGTTCTTATTCTTTTCATCATTTCTATATTTATATAAATCTGGCTAAGCGATATTGCAATACCAATCACATCATCCTCTTCAAACCTGTTCCCAGTACCACCTATAGTAAATGTTTATAATACTTTTCAACATCCACAAGGAAACAGAAAAATTAAACCCCGCCCCGTTTTATCAGGACGAAACTGGACGCCATTTTGATTTTCGAGAATCTGAAATTCCTATTGGCCAATAATCTTCTGTGCATGCGTTCTCCTCACTACGCAAGCGTACTCCTCACTTAACCCCAAGAACTACCTATATAGCTAGGCTATTCCATAGCCTAGCTAATAAGCTGCTTTCGGCTTGTTTCTTAATCTTAATTTACTGCAGTTATGTTATTTATGTATGATGTATGTTTGTATATGTGTTGTGAATTGAAATAAAATACGTTTAAACCAAAAATTAATCTCAACGTTCTCGACCAATCTTCTACGAGATAACGTATTTATACGGAAATGGTCGAGCAGTTCCTATTAGTCATACACTAGTCATCAAACCTTTTATGCCACATTGTCGATTCTAGTTAGTAATGTTAAAGTTTTTCGCATCTGGTCTAAAGAAATTCTTGATTTAAAATTTATGAATTTAATAAAACTGGTAGTATCTTGTTCGTGTGATAATCTGTGTTATTGTTAAGTCTGTGCAACCCGGATTTTATCCGGTACAAAAATTTATTTTATTGCTTTTATCCAGTGGCAAGTAAGTACTATTTTCAGATCGCTTATTTGCTCTCTGTATGGTAGAAGAGCTGAATGTTTAAATATTTCGGTATGGTATATCTCAGAGATAGTTCTTCTTCTGGGATTAAAAAAACGAGCCCAGAACCTTTCATCTCTTAGCATAATTTGTTCCAGCTCCAATGCCCTTTTCTTCTAGCATCAATTACATTTGATACTTTCTCATAATCAACTAAAATCACGAATCAAAGGTATCATTCAATAGGCCTTTGCTGATTTAAAAAACAAAATTGCTGTATAAGGTTATAAATCCACATTTTTTGTCCAAAAGAAATTTATAAGGAAATGTATGCTACTATCAAAAGACGTTTACAATATGCTTGATTTTTTATTGATAACATAACAATATTTGTCTCATTTGGAGGTGCCATTTATCAACAAGATGTTTGTATACCCATAGGCACGAATTGTGCTCCTTTAACTACAGAATTAATTCTTCTTAATATTCATACTCTTACAAGACTCACAAAAGCTCATAAAATAAAAGATGACAGATCTTTCAATCTAACTTACATGTATAGATACATTAATGATGCTCTCTCCATTAATTACCCATCATTATAACCTCCAAAATTAGAGATTAAGTACACAACAGAAACCTCTAGATCTACATTTGTACATATGTACATCTCTATTGGACTTTTGACTTACATCTCGAATTTGTCAAAAATGATCATTTCAGTACTAAATTAACGACTAAAGAGAAAACTTTTATTTCTAATAACTAAATACCGAAGTCACTGTGAATTTACTTTCTGCATATGCGCATTTAAATTACTAATTTCCCCAACATGGATAGTAATATTCCAATTTATCTTGCTTACGGTTTGTATGTTTCACAATTGATTCGTTAGCTCCAAGAGGTAGAACCAATTATGCAGACTCTCATAAGGCATGGGTATTTCCATGACCGCCTTATTAATCATAAGAGCACTAAAAAGTTCTACTATAGATATCAGTCACTTGTGGAAAATGTTTTAGGTTTCGGTTCAAACTATGATTCACGATTCATGTTTAATTTTCGCTTTATTCGCGACCATTCTGAAGTCGCGAAAACTGCACACCGCGAAATATAATTTATATGAGACTAAATAAGTAAGTGATAAGCAATCGCGAAAATTTGAGTCCCGCGAAAATAGAGTCAAGCAATTTTGAAAGAAATCGCGAAATTTCCGGCCGGCAAAAATAACCACTTATACAGTACTTACTATGGTTGGATTAAGTTTTTATATAAAAGTGATCTTGATATTAAAATGGAGGTATATAGAAGGGCAAAGTCGATTTTCTTTGATTTTCTCTTTCTTGAGAAAATTCTTGTCATTGGACTCAAAAATAATCTGTTTTCATCTGCAGGTTTACCTCTTGTTATTTGTGCAGCATTTCAGAGAGGGCAATTGAATTGAGGGGAACATGGTTCCTTTAATCGTTCTAATTTCGGCGATGCTTTATGGACTTCAGTACTGAGGTCATCAATAACGTATGGTTGTTCCGTATGGTTCCCTTCATCGAACGCGTGCTATGAAATGCTTGAGAGTTTTCAATATCAAGTAGGTAAAGTGATACATGTATGAATATCCCTAAATGCGCTCTCCTATCCGAATTTGGTTTGGAGCCCATCAATAATTATATGGATAGACAGAGAATATATTATTTTGCACGGTTTAACTCTTTACCTGACAGTCATCTCTGTAAGATAGTTATGAAAGAGCTAAAATTATCAACCGCGAACTGTTGGGGATACTTAGAGTACATAATAACTAAATCCCGAAGTAACTGTGAATTTAATTTCTGCATATGCGCATTTCGACAACTTATGTCTCTTCAGTGCAGATAAAATCTAAACGTTTGGAAGACCATTAACTCAAAGATGTTTAAAAACTTATAGAGAACAAATATCCAATATGATCTAAATGGAGAGCCAAAATTGGCTAAGGACAGAGCTTTGCGTGAGGGAGATACTCCTTAGTTTTCAACAAAATTTACAAACATTTGGATATTGCAAGGTTCCAATAGATTCGGCTTTCGGGTCAGCACCAAAGTACTGACTACTGGGCTGGTGAATACCCTCGGGGACTAACAGTCCACCAGCAGAGGCATCGACCCAGGGGTAAGAAATAACTAAATACCGAAGTAACTGTGAATTTAATTTCTGCATATGCGCATTTCGACAACTTATGTCTCTTCAGTGCAGATAAAATCTAAACGTTTGGAAGACCATTAACTCAAAGATGTTTAAAAACTGATAGAGAACAAATATCCAATACGATCTAAATGTCAAGCCAAAATTAGCTAAGGACAGAGCTTTTCGTGAGGGAGATACTCCTTAGTTTTCA
Source organism: Modiolus philippinarum (assembly GCA_002080025.1). Taxonomy (NCBI): domain Eukaryota; kingdom Metazoa; phylum Mollusca; class Bivalvia; order Mytilida; family Modiolidae; genus Modiolus; species Modiolus philippinarum. The sequence continues at coordinate 18,697 of MJUU01017826.1, forward strand.
ACAAAATTTACAAAAAATGGATATTGCAAGGTTCCAAATAGAATCGGCTTTCGGGTCAGCACCGAAGTACTGACCACTGGGCTGGTGAATACCCTCGGGGACTAACAGTCCACCAGCAGAGCCATCGACCCAGTGGTAAGAAATAACAAAATACCGAAGTAACTGTGAATTTAATTTCTGCATATGCGCATAAATGATACTCTTACGGCATCTGGCCTCCCACATTACATTGACGGATATGTAAATTGAAAAAAATTTTATATTTTTTTCGGAAGAAAGTCATTTGAAATAATAAATGCCGAAATGATGGGGAAAGGGTCGTTGGACAATTACAAAAACATTCGTAATTATATAAGGAAACAGCCTTATTGACGACTAAAGACAGTCAAGATTAAAACTTTTAGCAAGATTAAATTGTCTCCCCTCCATTCTACTTTATCAAGAATGAAATACAAAGAATCGGATAAGTGCCAGCTCTGTGATCTAAGTACACCTTAAACAATAACACATGTTTTGTTATAATGCCAAGCGTATCAACAAATGTGCATAGAAAGTGCAGACAAACATGCTCTAAATTTGTTTAAAGATAAAATTATTACTAAGGTCACCAACAGAATATATTTTTATAAAGATAATTATATTGAGTCACCTCCAAAGAATTAAGTCAAAATTGAAGGATCTTAGTCAAAAATTTGTGTTTGTACCAGTTGACAAGGCTTCCAACAACGTTCAATAATTTGTGTTTTTCTTGTGTAGTTCCCTAGCAGATTATGGCATGTAATTATAATTTTCAGCCATTGTGGGTGTTTCCTGTTGTCCCTTTTATTTCATTTATCAAATATTCATGAATGTTTATCTCCCAGTGCGAACTTTTGCTTCTCAGAGTTGTCACCCTTTAATGAATGACAATTTTTAGTTCGCCTCAACGAATTGGAGTACCCCCGGCGTCCGCGTCCGCATTTAGGTATATATCTTGGTAACTATGAAGGGTAGGTTCATCAAACTTTGTGTACAGATGCATCTTGGGCTATCTCACAGCCTCCAAGAAAATCAGGTCTCTTTGACCTATATTTTCCGCTTGACTGGCTTTCATTTATTTTTGGGAACGTGTTGATATCTCAGTAACTGTACACCTAAGATCATTTAACCTTGCATATGCATGCAACTTTGGGGGTAGGTCAGCATCCAGGCAACATTAGGTCACTTTGACCTATATTTTCCGCATGAGTGACTTACATTCAAGTTTACGTCCGAGTTCAGATCTAAGTTACTGTACATGGTACAATCATCTAACTTTGCATGTGCATGCATCGTTGGCGGTAGGTCAGCATCCAGGCAAAATTAGGTCACTTTGACCTATATTTTCCGCATGATCGGCTTACATTCAAGCTTACGTCCGAGTTCAGATCTAAGTGTCTGTACATGGTACAATCATCTAACCTTGCACGTGCATGCATCTTTGGGGGTAGGTCAGCATCCAGGCAACATTAGGTCACTTTGACCTATATTTTCCGCATGAGTGACTTACATTCAAGTTTACGTCAAAGTTCAGATCTAAGTTACTGTACATGGTACAATCATCTAACTTTGCATGTGCATGCATCGTTGGCGGTAGGTCAGCATCCAGGCAAAATTAGGTCACTTTGACCTATATTTTCCGCATAATCGGCTTACATTCAAGTTTACGTCCGAGTTCAGATCTAAGTAACTGTACACGTTACAATCATATAACTTTGCATGTGCATGCATCTTTGGCGGTAGGTCAGCATCCAGGCAAATTAGGTCACTGACCTATATTTTCCACATGATTGACTCACATTCAAGTTTACGTCCGAGTTCAGATCTAAGTAACTGTACATGGTAGGATCATCTAACCTTGCATGTGCATGCAACTTTGGGGTTATGTCAGCATCTAGGCAAAATTAGGTCACTTTGACCTATATTTTCCGCATGAGTGACTTACATTCAAGTTTACGTCCGAGTTCAGATCTAAGTAACTGTACATGGTACGATCATCTAACTTTGCATGTGCATGCATCTTTTGCGGTAGGTCAGCATCCAGACAAAATTAGGTCACTTTTCCGTTTATGTCCGAATTCAGGTCTCGGTTACTCTACATGGTAAATATAAGACCATCAAGCCTTTGTATACATGCATAAGGGATGGTAAATGAGCACCCTGGCCAAATTGGGTTTCTGTGTCCATGTGCCATAACGAGGCGAACTTTGTTATCGCTGATTACCTATGTTTATTAGGCGACTTTCCGTATCTTTACGATCATGAACTTAAGAAGAAAATAGATTATGAATGTAAAAAGTTTCTCGACTATAAAATGGTGGAACAAGCTGATATGCTTCAAATCGTTTCGTAATTTTGTGTACAATAACGATCGGTAAAATAGACGAGTTTCCAATTGGTAAATTTTCCCGCAAACTTTTGACGTCACAATATAGATTTTTGGACGTCACAATGTAACATGACGCAATTTACTCCGAATGACCCCAGATAAATCGGAGAAATTCATTCATAAAAAGAAATTGGAAATTGGTGTATTGGCTCTGTTGATTGATTGATTGATGTTTTACGCCAACTTTAGTAATATTTCAGCTATATATTGTAGAGAGAACTGTTAAATATATTGAACAATTTTGATAAATAAATGTATAAAATATAAATACATTTTGCAGTTTAGCGGAGAGCACTCTTTGACCCATCTTTCAAAATTACGTTTTGTCCCCCCATTTTCCTTTTCTAGATTGTGGTAATGGAGTTAGTAGTCTACCTGTATGGGTTTTATTCGTATGTTTATTCTACGATAGGGCAACGGGACAGAGAAAGGGGAGGTTTGGGTACCCATAAACCGGTTTAACCCTACCGCTGGCTTTTGCTAGTGCCGGTACCAAGTCCGGCTGTCCCGAGTTCCTATCGTTATTTTTGTTTGTCTTTTGTATTTTGGTTGTGGGTTTTTTTCTTGTGCAGTTCCTATTTACTTTCTGGCATGTGGCTATGTTTTTCGGCCATTGTAGGTGTTTCCTGTTATCTTTTTTATTCCATAAAACCATTACAGCTTTATACAAGTAAAACCGGTGTGTAAAATATAAAAACATAATGCGAGAAAGGAAGTTTAATTGTTATGATATTAGAACTTTAAGATAAATTCATTTAAATCTCATTAAATAAATTGGTTGCTTTTAAAAATTGAACGATTTTGTCGCTAGCGACATTTGTAAATATGTATTGTTCTAGTATGTCCAATACGACATCGGGTCAACACTACCTGTTCCCTACGGTTTTTACCGCAGGAACCGACTTTTTTACCGACGTCTGACTGTATTCCATGCAGTTTATTATTTATTTGCAGATCCCATTTTGCCTGCCATAACTTTAAAATGTATTTAACTATTAAAGGCTTAATGTCAGTGTACGGTACTGGACAATCCGCCATCTCGTATTGGCTCTGTCTTCCTAAAAATGGGCATGTTATATTTTTTATGATCATTGCTACTTTTATTATGACATTTTGCGTTATAATTTTTTTACAAACAATTCATATAATCTTATGACATTATATTTTATATGTATGTTCGTATGATTTTAATATATTGACATTATTATGATAATTAACCAGCTGTTACTATAATTCTTACTTTTAACATTGTGTAATATATTGCTAAAGTTGTTTTAATGCAAGTTGGACGCAATCCCTACTATACCGGTAGGGGTTGCCCCCGTTGTAAAGGGGTAGTTTCCTTATAACGTCTATAAACAGCGACAAACTTGGAAATCTTATATGTTCCTTAGGATAAGCATGTAAATCTGCTTATACAGGTCTTGGAAAAATAAATTATATGCGTCTAATGTCAAAGACCAACTGAGTTAGAGTCTTAGAATTAATATTACCGAGAACATCTTCCCACTGAGGAATTTGACCATTACAATTTGAGTGACACGCAACACTACATTTGAATTTCACTGGTGCAGATAGGCCCATTTCCGTGAATTTACATCTCGTCATGCAGTGCAACTCGGATCTAAAGATTGGAAAACCGATGCCGAAATATACTCCCTCAGAAGGGGGTACAAGACCGAAGATTGGATGGTAAATTCCCGGCCCTACCCATTGGGCCCCACAGTTGATGGATCTCGCTGGAGCAGTAGGGAGGGGAAAATGTAAAGTTCCATATTAAATGTCTACTCTTCTTTACTCTATGAAATGAAATAAATAACTGATGAGAATACACAAATCAAAACAGAAACTGAGAAGTCTTTGTGTGTCATACAAAAGAAGGGTATGATGAGTTGACGTTTTTTGTCAATCGACAATTCCTAAAACTCAGCTAAGAGGCAGTTTAAGCTCCAAGGATCTTCTTGAAGAAGAAATTACTAGTCGTGTAAAAAATTCATATATAACGTCTAAAACAGCGACAAACCTGGAAATCTGATATGTTCCTCAGGATAAGCATGTAAATCTGCTTATACAGGTCTTGAAAAATAAATTATATGCGTCTAATGTCAAAAACCAACTGAGTTAGAGTCTTAGAATTAATATTATTGAGAACATCTTTCCACTGAGGAATTTGACCATTACAATTATCCTGAGACGTTATATATGAATTTTTTACACGACTAGTATTTTTTCACCCGTTGTTTCAATGGCACCAGAAAATGTAAGCGATCTGGCTGTCTGACTTGTAATTTTACTTGGGAAACAGATGAAGTAGTAGGACCGGCTAAAGTCTTCAAACTAAAAAAATGGTTTCACCTGCATTACTGAAAACGTAGTGTATGCCCGGAGTGTATGTTGTTTGTTGCAAACTATGCCAGATGATCTATGTGGACGAGACTTGTCGTAGAATGGGTGATCGCTTTGTCGAACATAAACAGAGCGTCACCAATGAAAAAGACTGCCCTGTAGGTGAACACTTTCGGCTACCCAACAACAGCGTACGTGACATGCATGTAACTATTTTACGAAAGGATATGGAGTAAATGAACATGAGACAATAACACATATGTCAACTCCAACTGCATTAATTCTAATGAGCTTATGGCCATTTCGGAAATTTATTCCTCATCAGCAGCACTAGAACCCAAACAAAGGAAATCCATAATTTCAAAATAGATATAAAATGCATAAAACCAAACAAAAGCCGAATAATTAGTATTATCAAATATAGCTAAGGACAAAACTACGATGGAGGGAGTTTATCCTTGGGTTTTAGAATTTACATAAATTTAGATAATAGTAATTGAACAAAGTGTACACATGAGATATTATCTCATGTACAAGTACACCATATCTAAGAAAAATAAAAAGCATACATCTCTACCACGGGGAATTTTTTTACCAACTCCACACTGCAATAAAAGACAAACTCCTGTATTAAATATTTTACGAAAGGAAACTGTCCTTTTACAAACTAGTGCGGGTGAGAAACAACGACAGTTCCCTGAACAAAAAATTATCCATTTTCTGGGGACTGTTCGACCCTTTGGTATGAATGTTAAGAAATAGTCCATTTTATGATTTCAATTTATTTGAAATTACACGATTGCACAGTACACAAATGTTTTGCTTTTTTTTTGGATTAAGTTCAAGATTAAGCATGATCTTTACAAGTGATTTTCGTTACACGTTAGTCAGTAGTCTTCTCTTGTATCCTCTTCACCTTTTTCTATTTTTCTGTCCCGGTTGCACCTAGAAGAAGGCCGTACTGGCCGAAATGTTGGGCACACTTTCCTTTCAACCCGTTTTGGTTATTTTAGCTGTTTTAGTTGTATATTTTGTTTAATTTACCTTTTAATTGTGGCCTACCTTACCATTTACTTTGTTTATTTACATTAATTTGTGGCCATGGCACAACATATATTCTTACATTGTTAAAATATGTTCCTTGGTGGCGTCAATCTTGGATAAAATGCAAACCTGAAAAACAACATTTTATTGGGGACGCTTCAAGTACTATTGTGGTCAAATTTGATTCTACTTGAGTTTCAGAATAAAAGATCTTTGAATGTATTTTGCCATGTAATATAGTGTCCAAAGTTAAATTATGTTCCCCGCTAGCAACGATCTTGGAAAATGGCGAACCTGAACAAACACCATTTTACAAAAGACACCCAAAGGACTATTGTGTCCAAATTAAGTTCCAATTGAATGAAAAATTTTAGCCGGACGGACGACTTACTCAAAATGATAGCAAATGCTCATCCTCGCTATAGACAGTTGTGTTGATCTAAAAACAAAAGAGTAATAGATATGATATTTATTTTGATAAAAATGATAAAACAGATATTGTAAAGATTCAAAAATGTCACTTAGTATCTCTCTGACTGACTTAAGTCACTGTTTATGCACTATTTGTAATCTGGTGGTAGTAACTGAGGATTTTCTCGATTCGGCAGTCGATGCTTACTAACAGACTCTGACTGGCTAAGAGTCTGTGATAACTTTTCCAAGAAGAGTGCACCAGAATACTTAAGGTATGTATATGTTTGTAAGAAAAATCTAAGATTGATATCCAGCTTGTTCAGGTCAACGTCTTCAAGTAAAATGACTAGCAAATGGCGTCGATGTTCAAGTGTTTCATGAAAAGCTTTTTGAAATTCCATCTGACACCATTCACTTTCAATGAAATTATTTGATAAAATAAGTAGTGTAAATCGGCTGTTTTCTACACTATTTATAATATTTTCAGAGATGCAGGCACCGGGTACGAAATCTTTGTGATGTAAAAAAAAGGTTTATGTCCGGTGTTTTTTATTTGAGTTTAGTACACAGCACGTCATACACCCAATGTTCACCAAGAGAACTGTATGAAATAAAACATCAAAATTTTTGCATTGACTTACACAGTGACATTTCCGTGTTGTTCTAGCTTTATACAATCTGATGACGTATGCTTTGTATTTTGTTGTCAGACATCCCGAGCACACACAAAGAAGGACAACCAGTATACCGCTAAAAACTACATATTTATATTCATCGAAAAAGTCAAAAGATACTCTTCCTTTAGATGTTAAATTGCATTGTGATCCGATGGGAAAAAGACATGACTCGTTTGAAAATGCTTCTGATATATTTCTTTCAATGTTTTCCCTGTCCCTGCATTTCGTGACGTTCACATACTGAAATAGCATCAATCCTAATTTTTGGTTATCAGCAAATTGCATAATAAAGTCCTGCAAAGCCCTCTGGCAACAAATTATTGGATTGTCCCTAATGTTTACGCTACTTCGATAGGAGAAGTTCTTCAACCGATCGATATCGAGAGTGCTAATTTCGGAAATGTTGTTGTGCGACAAATCGACATCAAGGTCTCTTTTGTATGGCTTTCGAAGAAAATAAAGATGTTTTAGACTGTTTCTAGAAAGATCTATCTTTTTAAGATTTGGCATTATTTTGTAAAAACTGTTGGTAAACAGGTTGTTCGGAACTTCTTTTAACTTATTGTCCGATAAACACAAATCTTGAAGGGAAGGAAATATACCACTCTCTACTAAAAGATTGATAAATAAATTATTGACGTCACCTCTAACATCGTTCGATAAGATTATCATATCTACAACGGTTGGATAACAGTCGTAGATTGTACTCATACTTTAATGCACTCATTGCTCTTGTCAATGGTATAGTTAAATGAAACATTCTTAAATGTAAACCAACGCAGTTCTTTAGGAATCATACATTTTTCTTGTTCCAGTCACTTTTCGGTGAAGTTTTGAATTTGTTTGTTGTAGTCGTTCTCCTTGAACTCTAACACACAGTTTGATAATGTCAAATTTTGAATATCTGAATGCATCGTCTGATTAAGTGAGGTAAAGTCGTAATCAAAATAGTCCTCGACATAGCAATTCCACAAGACCGTTTAGCCGGTATGGCCGCCTTAACCTAATTTGTCCATCGTTGCTGCAGTTGATATTAAGAATGTACTTTGTCTCTTGAATCCAGTGGCGAAATTGATCTTTCGTCCATGTTTGGCAAGGCAATATAGAACAGTTTACTGTAGAGTATTGTTCATCTGTGAAGATTTTACAATAATTATTATAATCGTAAATGTCCCCTAAAACTTATAAAGAGTAATAGAAAAGGATAATCCATGACTTTGTTCCTAACTCCATTACTCATGGAGATATTGTGTTTTCATATGAGATTTGGTTAGTAAATAAAACGAACTATATACTGCTCGTTATCTAAAAGATGCTAGCTCCTTTCAGGGGTCCGGAAAAAATACAATGTATAAGTAGCGTAGGGTTTGAACAAAAGATGCACAATATCTACTAACCGACACTGATAACTGTCCCGAGGAAGTGATTAACAAGGAAACTCTTGACAAATCAATTATCCAGTGAATACGTAACATAAACGGCTATTAATAATTTAAAACAAGGTCTTTCTTCAACGTGACTTTTGACGTGGGTTTATTGTTATCCATTATCCGTCCGCAAAAATGATGTCTGATTGGTACAGACAACATAAAAAAAGTTGACCGAACTGTCATACATTCTGTAATTAGACATTACCAACTGAAAGTTTTATAAACTAAATTCAAAATCTGCAGTTCGTTAAATTATCATGGAGCTTAAGGTTAGTATTCTATAAATACAAAGAGAGATGAATTCAAAAAAAAATTAAAAATGAAGGTAAAATTCTGAAAAAAATAGCGGATAAAAAATAAAGATGCAGCACCAAGGAATCTGAAGCAGTAGAACCAAAAAGACCATATAAAAACAAACCGGATATTTACAAAATAAATCACTTAAAGCATAATGTAATATAAAAAAACATGAAATCACAAGAGACTACTAGCAGTAAAGCCGACTTATAGCAAAATCTCATGGACGTAAATACAGATTTGTGCAGACGCAACGTTCCAAAGAGTACACTTAAAGTGAACTTGAAGTTCACTTTTTAAGTGCACTTCGCGTTCTCTTAGCTGCCGCGAAGTTCACTTTTTGTGGAATAGGTAGCTATTCCATGCTATTTTCGCGTTCACTAGTGAACTTCAAGTGCACTTGAAAGCTGTCGAGAGGATGACTACTTAAAACGAGGTCTTCTAAATCAGATCGCATTTTTTGCGATAGCTGAGGATATAAATACATTTCCATGTAGTGCGTTCTATTCGGATAAGTAAATTCGCAACAAATGCCAATAAATTAGATTAAATTTAACGTCGATCAGATAATATTTTCCGGCTCCAAAATTGAAAACACACGTGTAGAATTGTAATAACGTGTATTCCAGTCAGCCAATTAAGTATGGACTATGTATAATTTCATTACTTTATAATCAACGACAATATTCATATTTGCCGTCTTTTTTGCCGCTTTCCTTTTTCAAAGACGGGGCATATTTTACAAATATTTTTCAAGAGGTCACTTTTTTCCGTTTGTCGGGTTTAATTTCTAGTGGTCCCCGCTTTACGTTGGACATCCTTTCCGGTTTTCAGGTCCATTTTTATCTCGAAGCCATTAAATGGCTGGAGAGATATTGATATGGCAAGAAAAAATCACGTGCCCCGCATGAGGCTTCAAGCCTATTAACAGCTGTAAAAGATGATCTTCGTGCTTCCGATAAAATATAGTGCGCAAGTTTCTTTATAAATCGTATACATTTAGTATTTAAGTTATATTTCTTCATTTTCTTGAGTTGAATACAGTGTTGTTTTAATAAATTGAAAACAATATGCATGTTTATCGGTAATTTGGGCGATTTTCCTTTGATCTCTACTACACCATAAAGCTTGTATCAAAGGCAAGACGACCAGCAACAATTGATACATATTAATTATTAGTATTTTTGTTAGCGAGACAAGGATTATCAGGTCCATATCAGATCAGCCCGTAGGGCGAATCTGATATGGACCTGATAATCCTTGTCGAGCGAACAAAAATAGTAATATTTTTTTTATCGGTAATTCCACAATGGAATACAAACTAAATTACTTTTTACTTCAGTTATATTCCTTTTTTACGCTTTGTCTTGCAATAACTTTCGTTCAATAGTGAAAAACTATGCACTATTTTTTTGTCGAATTTTTATGCATGACGCGGTCACTTACGTGACGTCACTCCATTCATTCAAATGCATGATGACGGTTACGCTAAGGAACGAAGGAAGGGGCGTCTATTGGAAGTAATGAAAATGTCACATTGAAACAAAATTCAGGATCATATTAAAGTGTGATAAGGTAGGTTGAAACTATATGATAAATGTCTTGATGTTTTGGGGATAATCAAAAGAAAATTGTTCATATTTCAATGTCCTCAGTGGAACTGTCAAGGTGTCATGGCGTCAATTCAGTTATCATGATGTTACTCTTGTTTTGCGAACACAAGACATTTCCCCCAGTCCCTGTCACTTTTTCTTATTTATACCCCTTCAACGGCCAAGTGCTCTGTCCCTGTTCCTGTTTCCCTTT